>JARKIB010000287.1:0-166697 GCA_029378385.1 Mycena metata
CCGCCACTTACGATATTTCCTCGGGATCTATTTCCTTGTCACCCATGTTCTTGTATATCGTCTCTTGCTTTTGTACTCCCCTCACAACCTTCTACTCGACTCTCACTACCTTATTTATGCTACGACCTTATTCTCTTCCTCTTGTTCTCTGTTTCCCTGACTCCTACAAAATCCTGTATAAATACTAAACTACTTGTACAGTGCAATCCAGAACAGTTTTACCGTTTCTCCCACGTCGCTCTCGCTCTCGTATCGCTCTCGCCAACGCCTCCGCTCCGCATCACTCTCGTACTTGCTCACCGTCTCCCCCGTATTTAAACCGCCAGTTGTTGCATCGGCAATCCCGGCATCGTTGAACACACCTCGCACACTTATCTCCTTCCACCATCCTTGTGCAACACTCACCTCTTTTGGTTCAGCTCGCGCTTGGCCGGTTGGTAGGCGTGTCATCAACCACCCTAGGTCAGCTACAGTTGTGCACCTCGCGAGTCGGCGGCACCGGTGAGTGTTAACCTTCTAGTGCGGGCCTGTTGTATGGGGACTTTTTTTCCAACCAGGTTCCTTTCGGGCGTGCGACCAATCGCGGAGGCTTGCAAGTTTATTTCGCCAAATCAACATCAACCTTGGTGAAATTCCAATTCCCGAACGCAGGCACAATAATACCTGCAAGACGGAAGAACCAAGGCCGCCGTGAATCTTGCTTGGGTAGAAAGAAGAAAAAAAGAGGCAGAAAGTATGGTGCGTCGGGAGTTGAACCCGAGATGATGCAGTTCAAAAGCTGGGGGAGACTTTTACTTTCATGCACGTTGACCCTCAGCGGCACCGGTCGATGTTAACCTTCAAGTGCGGGCGAGCTTTATGAGGTACTATTTTCCAACCATACATCGTTTCCTCGGTTTATTATCATCCGTCAATCGCGCTGGCTCTGACCGGTCGATGTTAACCTTCAAGTGCGGGCGAGCTTTATGAGGTACTATTTTTTCAACCATACATCGTTTCCTCGGTTTATCATCATCCGTCAATCGCGCTGGCTCTGAAGTTCTCGTTGAAATCCAGACGCGACATCAAAACACAACTCTTGGAATGTACTGTATTTTTTCGTTCAAATCGACAGTCACGCGTCACGCACCCCCCTGTCGATGTCGAACTTTTGTCGAGGTCACGCATCACTCGGGCCTCTATCGAACCTCCAAGCCGTCACGCGGGTCCCTCAAACTGCTCAAAAAGTGTAAACAGTACCAAATTTTCGGTTTCAATGTCGAAATTTGTCGAATTTTTTGCCCTGTCACGCAAAATTTCGGTCCCTGTCGAATTGTCGAATAGGTAAAATGGGTCACGCGTCACCCCCCCTGTCGATCTGAACGAAAAAATACAGTATATGCAAGAAGTAGTCAAGGCCGCCGTGTGATCTTTTGTTGGTATGAAAAAAACAGGAAAATATCGCCAATGCATCGTCGTGGACTATGGTGCCGTCGGGAGTCGAACCCGAGATGGTGCAGTTCTACTACGGTCTAGTGCAACGGTTGTGCACTTGACCGTCAGCGACACCAGTTGGTGTTAACCTTCTAGTGCAGATGTATTTTATGGCGGATTTTTCAAACACACATACTTCAAGCTTGAATCAATGACACTGGGTTTCGTCGCTCCAGTTCAAATACCAGTCCAGACGCGACATCGAAACGAGACCCTTGGAAATGTATCTGCAAGACAAAGCAATCCAGGTCGTCGTGTGATCTTTTGTTGAATTTTTCTTTGAAAAAAAAGAAAGAGAAAAAAAGACAAACCGCTGTGGACCATGGTGCCGTCAGGAGTCGAACCCGAGATGGTGCAGTTCCATATGCAGTAAACTCCTACTTTCGTGCACGTTGACCGTCAACGGCACCGGTGGGTGTTCACCTTCAAGTGTGGGCCCGTTGTATGAGGAGTTCTTTTTTCCAACCAGGTTCACTCGGCTTGCGATTAATCAATATTAATCATGGAGGTATACAAGTTTATTTCGCCGAACCAACATCAACCTTGGTGAAAATCCAATTCCCGAACCCATGCACAATAATGCCTGCAAGACGGAATAATGAAGGCCGCCGCGAATCTTGCTTGGGGGAAAAAAAAAGGACTGCCAACGAGTATGGTGCCGTCGGGAGTCGAACCCGAGATGATGCAGTTCAAATTTTCTTCGCGGAGGAAGCAGGGACATTTCTGTGCACGTTGACCGTCAGCGGCACCGGTCGATATATATTAACCTTCGAGTGCGGGCGAGCTTTGTGAGGGACTATTCTTTCAACCACACATCCATTCCTCGGCTTACCGTCTATAAATCCCACTGGCTCTAAAAGTTCTCGTTTAAACGTTCAATTTCGACTTGAGTTTCAATTCAATCATCTCGATATCGCCGTTCAACAATTATACAAGATTGAATGATCGAGGGCACCGTACGACCATCGTTGCGTGCAAAACAAAAGAAATTGGAGGCCCCTCATGGTGCCGTCGGGAGTCGAACCCGAGATGGTGCAGTTCATAGTTTTCCTGCGCTCTTAGCTTTAACTGTCGTGCACCTTGACCGTCAGCGACACCGGTCGATGGTATCCTTCAAGTGCGGGTCTGTTGTATGGGAACTGTTCCTCCAACCAGGCTCCCTCGCGCTTGCGATTGATCGCGGAAGCTTGCAAGTTTATTTCGCCGAACCAACGTCATTGAACCTTGGCGAAATTCCCGAACCCATTGACATGCGCAATACCTGCAAGACGGAATAATCAAGGCCGCCGTGGATCTTGCTGGGGTAAAAAAAAATGACGCAAAGAGTATATGGTGCCGTCGGGAGTCGAACCCGAGAAGGTGCAGTTCAAATGGCGTTGGAATACAGTACTTTCGTGCACATCCACCCTCAGCGGCACCGGTCACTGTTATCCTTCAATTGCGGGTGTACCTTATGAAGGGCTATTTCTCCAACCGTGCATACTTAAGCTTAAATCAATGACACTGGGTTTCGTTGCTCGAGTTCAAACTTGGTTCAAAGGCGACCTGAAATTCAGACACAGCATCGAAACGGAAGCTTTGAACAATATAGACAGGACGGCATAATTGATATCGTCATGCGTAAAAAAATAAACCAGAGGTGCTATGGTGCCGACCCTAAAGGTTCAGCACCCGCCTCACAGAGTTGAAGAGGCCCAATCCTCTGTCATTTCCAGGTTTCCAACCGAACACCCACCTTGTCTTCGCGCTCAAATTAAACCATAAGTGCGCGTAATATTAATCTTGTCCAAAAAAAAAAATGTTCACTCATTATGCTGTTTGAACCAAGAGCGTGTTTGGTGGTATTGTGCTTTGATGAACATTCACGGAATCAGACAGCCCTCTGACCCTTTTCACACCGGCAATCACAAAATTTCGGACGAGCCGAGCCGCAAATTGAAACTCAAAGTGTCGAGTTGGCAATAGTTGGGCCTGAGATCTGAGCTGATTCTCTAAGTTTCGTAAAAGAATTCACGCATGCTGAAAGCCAAAGAATAGCCTTTGTATTCGACTTGAGTGAAACTTTAATGGCAGTCAAAGTTTCAGTTTACAGATAGGGCGAGCCGAAACCATGTTGCGAAACTATAGGTATCGACATACAAAAAAATGTAGCGTGAAATCTCGCTCGAAATGCAAAGTTTCGACTAGCGAGGTGAAATTAAAGGTTAAACTCTGTATTTCGAGCGAGATTTCACCTCGCTAGTTGAAACTTTGCATTTTGAGTGAGGTTTCACGCTACATTTTTTTTGTATGTCGATACCTATAGTTTCACAACATGATTTCGGCTCGCCCTATCTGTAAACTGAAACTTTGACTGCCATTAAAGTTTCACTCAAGCCGAATACAAAGGCTATTCTTTGGCTTTCAGCACGCGTGAATTCTTTTACGAAACTTAGAGAATCAGCTCAGATCTCAGGCCCAACTATTGCCAACTCGACACTTTGAGTTTCAATTTGCGGCTCGGCTCGTCCGAAATTTTGTGATTGCCGGTGTGTTTCTCCTAATACCTTCGCTCCTCGCCTTATCCGACCCTGGCTCCACTACCCGTAACCCTTCCCGAGCTCGACGATCCGGAGGCCGCCGGCGCGCCGTTAAGGCCGGTGGCCGTGGATAAGGCGCACCTGTTGCAAGCTGCTGATGGTCTGTTCTGACCGTCTTCCTATTGTTCTGAATCTTGACACGGTTCCAGACAGAAGCCCTAATGCGCCCGTCGCGCTCAACATCGTCAACGAAGCGCACACGCGCCTTGAACCCATTATCGAAACTGTTCGTAAGTCAGGATCGATTTAGCGCGTTTATCTAGGTTAAGTATTTCCAGACGGCGACGACAGGTGGCTTCACCAACGCGCTCGCTGCTGCCCTCGAGATCGTTCTTGCCCCGCAATTTAGCCCAATAAATGCTACCATCGCCCGCGGGCAAGCAGTGCGATTCAATGTGATGGCAGAACTTTATGAGCACGGCTTCCGGGGACTTCCCAAGACGGTAAGTTTGCCATTGAATTGCCTCACTCGGATTATTTGGACTCGCTGACACCTTTGCAGGTGGCCGGATCAGGCGTGGCCCTTGCCACCGCTGTGGCAGTCGGAGGTGTTCAGGTCCTCCCCGCCACCAACAGCGCGGTGAACACCGTTTGTCCGCTTCTCCTTAATGCAACCACCGCCACCATCATTGCCTTCTCGCATGAGCTTGTCGAGTATTACAATGAGAATTTTGGGATAGTTCCGGGAGATACTGTTACCCAACGTCAAGCAACAATCCTACTGCGCTGTTACCTCTTAGGTGCAAGGAAAAAGCGCGCGGGAGGGAGTCTACTATGGTGCCGTCGGGAGTCGAACCCGAATGGGTGCAGTTCAAATCCTTTCCGAAAATGCGATATTCTGGTGCACCTTACCCCTCAACAGCACCGGTCGATGCTATCCTCCATTCGCGAGCGTGCATCATGAGGAAGTATTTTCTCAATCACGCATCTTTGCTCGGCTGACCATCTATAAATCGCACTGGCTCTAAAATTTCTCGTCCAAACGTTCAATGATCGCGACTTGAGTTTCAGCTCAATCCCCAGATTGCCTTTCGAACAATGGCGGTATACAAGATGAAATAATCGAGGACGCCGGGCGCGCACGACCTTCGTTGCGTGCAAAACAAAAAGTTTTGCGGAGGCTCGTCTATGGTGGCATCGGGAGTCGAACCCGAGATGGTGCAGTTCAAATTCACTCTGCGCCGGGATATTCTTGTGCACCTTGACCGTCAGCGACACCGGTTAGTGTTAACCTTCTAGTGCGGGCCTGTAGTATGGGACTGTTTTCCAACCAGGTTCACTCGGGCTTGCGATTAATCGCGGAGGCTTGCAAGTTGATTCGCTAAAACCAACGCACAATACCTGCAAGACGGAATAATCACGGTCGCCGTGTGAGCTTTCTTGTGTACAGAATGGCGCCGTTGGGAGTCGAACCCGAGAAGCTGCAGTTCAAACTTTCGTGTCACGTCCACCTCGAACTGTCGTGCACCTTGACCGTCAGCGGCACCGGCGCATAGTTCAAGTTTGGTGATCCGCCATGACCCGTACGATCCGCCACAGCCGGTCAGCCCAGCACCGATAACAGGGAAATATACCTCTCTTGCCAATGTTCGACTTAAATTTGTCGAAATTACCGACGTGGTATGCCCAGGCTGGAGCCCGACCAAAGCCGACAGAGAAGATGGCCATGTGTGGATAGATTTATGTTGCAATAAAAATTTTACCAACATGATTCAACCACACTTTGAATGTTTTCGCAGTGCGGGCCTAGCTAGCTGCGGGCATTCCCAAGGCCCGTGGGTAATTCGACGGGTTCCCCGCGCGCGCGCCGCGGGTCGGGTCCGATAACGGGAACGGCTACGGGTGGCCGACAGCTCACCCGCGGGAGACCCGTGGTGATCACTAAGGTCTGCTTTACTGCGTTATTAAGCAGATGCGACGGCCGCAGTGAGTGCCTCACTCATCTCTCCGTTCATTCCGCAGATGCCGAGCTCGGAACAGATCGCCCAGCAACTGGAATTCCAATAGACTGTTCCAACAAGCACATTCATTCCCTCGTGCCGGCCCAAGTCCGAGCGAAGTTGGATCACTCGCACTTGTTGATTTCTTCCGTCCTCGTGTCGCTTACCTGTATTATATAGCTTATTCCTGGCGTTCTTATAATTTGAACCGTTGGCACGCGGCACTGCAGTGCTTGGAACTGTGCGCAAATGAATTCATGTAAAAGTTGAACCGTGGGAATATTCATGGCCTCCATATTTTTCTCAACGCGCAGGAAGATGAGTTGTAGGTTGCTGATGCCGCGCCTTCGTCAGAACAAACGCGGTGGGCAAGGACTCTGAATCGCCGTGCATCTTTGGTGGATAAATCAAGGATGATCGCGCCGCTTCTGTACTTAACCTCGGCCGGAGCGCCGTTTTCCGAAATCGACTGCGATTTCTCGGGAGATCGTGCATGTGGTTTCTCCGTGGGGACACCAAATTTAAAATGGGATTTCGATTGCCAGCAGTTAAGCCGTGGAAGTCGTGTGGAGCACGGTCCTGGATCAAAGCTTGTTGAAGCTTAAGTTTTCGTCCGTGCCAGTGATTCTACTCGAGTTGTTGCTTCAAATTGGACGAACTCGAGAAGAGTCCAACACATCGGATGCCCAAATTCAAGTTGAACATCTGTGCGAATAAGTTGAGCATGATTTGCGTCATGGGAAAGAAGTCCCATTTAGTTCTAGTGTGGATTCGTCGGGTAAGATCGGAAGAGACCAGCATTTAGTTCGACGGTTTAACTGGACAGAAAATTACCGCTCAACATGGACTCCAGTGTCACTTACTTCCAACCCGAGTTGTAACAAATTTGGTTCCGTTACGGTAGATCGGGGATGAAGCCGAAATAGGCGGAATGCGAGGTAATGTAGCCGCCGGTGCGGCCGTCCGTCCAATCAAAGCATGTCGATCAGCTGCTCCCGCCACCCTGGCCTTCACCGAAGCACCTCTTCTGGATCCCTACTTCCTCTCTTCCTCTCCGTCCATCCACCCGCGCTGGGATTTCCATTCTGCTTATTTGCCTCCTGCATTAAGCACCCAGGATCCCCCCCTCATCATACCCGGCATTTCGCTCCGTTAGACCGGCGTTGTAGTGCTTCACACGACTGAGACTTAGACGTTCACCACCATGTCTGTTGCCCCACAGAAGAAACAGCCCTATCCGTTCTGGCTCGGAGGTGCGTCCTATGTATCTCTGTTGCGGATCTACTGCTAATGCTCAAAGATAGGGGTGGCCGCAACGATAGCGGCGTCGATTACTCAGTGAGCTCTGAGTGCGTTTCGTGTGATATCACGCTGACGACACTCTACGACAGTCCGTTAGATCTGACAAAGGTCCGACTGCAGGCCTCCGGCGACAAGCGCATGGTAGAGAGCATAAAGAAGACGTATAGAACTGCTGGTGCGTTGGTCCACGTAGCTCTTCCCCGAGGCGTACGGTCTGACTTGCGAGTTAACTTGAAGGCGCACGCGGTCTCTTCGATGGGATATCCGGAACATGGATGCGGCAAATGTCCTACTCGATGTGCCGGTTCTGGGCGTACGACGAGAGTAAGAAGTTCCTCGGCGCAGGGAAGGACGCGCCCGCCTGGAAGCTTGCGCTGGCGGGGAGCATGGGTGCGTCGTCCACGTTTCTTCCTTCTTCCAACAGCGCCTCTGCTAATTGACATTGAATCAAACAGCTGGTGGTATCGCGGGTTTCGTCGGCAATCCCGGTGGTGAGTATCATCTTATCTCCTCGGGAAAGTTGACGTTGATGGATGGTTCAGAAATCGTGATGGTTCGTCTGCAGGGCGACTTTGCAAAGCCGCCAGAGAAGCGGTTCAACTACAAGAATTGTTTCGACGCGTTGTTTAGAGTGAGTCTCAATTATTACGTTCGAGGTTTAATTAATTAATCAATTAATTGACATTAGATGGTCCGTGAGGAGGGCCCGTCTTCGCTCACGCGTGGCGTAGGACCCAATGTCATCCGTGCGGTATTGATGAATGCCAGTCAGCTTGCGTCGTGCGTTTCTTTCTGACTGGATGGTTAGTCTCTGTATTGACTATCCTTCGCAGATATGATTTCTTCAAGGCCGAGCTCCTCAAGACTGCTTACTTTGACGACAACATTATGTGCCATTTCACGGCCAGTTTTGCTGCCGTTCGTCCCATTCTTGAGTATTGGAACCACAAGTTGAATGTGTTGATAGGGAACGGTCGCGACAACTGTATGTTCGCCCGCGGACGTGCTGAAGAGCCGCATTATGAACGCCTCTGGGCCGGGATCTAATGTTCGTCCCTTGTGTTGCATTCGTTTCATAATCTAACTGGAATCGTACCAGTCCACCCTCGGCGTCATCCGCGCCTCTCTCAAGGCCGAGGGCGCGATGTTCATGTTCAAGGGCTGGTTACCGGCGTGGACGCGCCTCCAGCCCACCACGATCCTCATCTTCCTCACCCTCGAGCAGCTCAAGAATGGTGTTGACCTTTCGAGGAAGAAGGGATTCACGTGGTTGTAAGGCACTCTTTTTGCCTTGAAACGCGCCCTTTCCTTCTTCGAGCAAGTTGAGGTTGGATTCGGCGTGCAAGTCCTACTAATGAGTGGGTGCAAATTTTCCATTGGGTGGTTCAATTGTTGTAAAGGGCCGGAGAAAGCGCCGGATCTGTATGTAGGATAGAAATGCCGTCGTATATCCGTGTTGTGTTGAAAAATGGACGCTACGTTTGAAACGACTAGGGGGTGGCTGTACTCACTGTTTGGATCCGCCCACTGAACCAAATACCGCAAAATTCTTTGCACTCGAACGGGATGGCCGCGCGCGTCTGTCGATACACCACCGGGCCCGCACTCTCTCCGCGCCTAACCAACCTCCGTCTCATAAGCACCCCTCCCGGGCCTGACGGCGCCCCATCCCCCGACTCCGACTCGACCAAAAACACCCATTTCAAAATCACCCTCCGCCGGTCAGCCATCTCGCTCGGAGACAAGAAGAAGGGCACGCTCGCGGCCCTGGGGCTGCACAGGCGAAACCAAACCGTCTTCCACCCCCACAAACCAGATATTGCGGGGAAGATTCTGGCGGTGAAGGAGCTGCTGGAGGTGCGGAACGTGCCGGCGTCGGAGGTGCGGTCCAAGTTGGAGCAGCGCGTGGAACGGAAAGCGCCCAAGGGGTACGAAGTTGTGGGATCCCGAATGGGCGGGATGGATGGGGTGTAGTCGGGTTGTCTCTGTGAATACGCGGAGGTGTGTGTGTGCTTTTTGAAAAGCCAATCTGTGCACAAGCTGAAGAAGAATGGATGCTTTAGGACGCGCACAAAAATACTGCATGGCAGCGGATGCCCTTGTGGCGCTGCTGGAACCCTCTTTACTTGTCGGACGCGGACTGCAATACGCTCCACCCGTCGAGTTGTATTATCTTTTTCTCCAACTCTCAATGTATATTTTACATTATCTAGACCGCAATGCGTATCGACCCGGCCAACCCCACTCCCTTCTGCGAGTCGCGCGAAGAAACGCAAGGACGGAGGATGCCCTCCGTCCTTATCTCTGAGACAACGTTGGTATCGGCGTGCCCTGTACCACGTACCATTTGTATCCTTCGAGGTCGCGGAGATACTGACTTCAATGGAGAGGGAAATTGCCAACCAGTGACTCGCGTTTGTTCGAACCACATCCTCAATGGATACGCCGGATTCGTCGCTCACTGTCGGCATCTCAGCGAGCTGTGGTAGGATCATGTGGGGTTGGTAAACTAAGCTTTCAGAAGCATAGCAGAAACGAGGTTACTCGCAACGTTACACCTGTTCGTCAGGAAGTTTCCCGCACTTGCGCGCGGGGAGTGTCAAGGTAGTATGATGCTGATGCAAAATATCCGAGCCAGATTCCGCGCAGGGATGGAAAATCAGAGGGCGATCCTGCGGTTTCCACTGCAGCATCTTGCTCATGAAATGCAGAAACAGCTCTTTGTCTGTACCTTCTAGGTTTGTCTCCAATTGTTCCAAAGAGACGGGAGGTGGTACTTAGATACCGGCTTGGAATTCTCCTGAGCAATATGCGTCAGGCTGGCCAGGAAGTGAGAGACAAGGAGACGGCTAACCTTGGTTCGAAAAAAACTTGGAGCTCAACGCACCTTGAGCGACGAAGCTTGGCGGTGGAGGACCCATGAGCGCAATAATCTCGGCCAAGTGCGCGCGGCCGCGATAGGTGCCGTGTTCAGGGTCAAATCCAGAGAACAGGGACCCGCCTTCGAACATATCCCAGACCTTAAGCTTGACGTCAGCCATCGGTTGACAGGCAGATACACTGATAGAGGTCGCCTACCGCGCAGCCGATGTTCCAAACATCGAGTTCGTAACTCCAAGGGACTTGGAGAATGACCTCGGGCGAGCGGTATTTATCTGGCTGCACGTCCTGTGTGCGCCTTTGTTCCCCGCATCTGGCCTCGCCAAAGTCGGGTAGGTCGAGGTCCCTAGTTTGATCCAATTGACGAGACAAGTAGATGAACCGGCCGTCGATTTCTTTGCGGGGCGAGGGGCGTTCGAGTTCAGCTTGTTCGAATTTTTCAAAAGCGGCGATGCCGTCCTTGATGCCGAACATGATGTTACCTGCGTTGATATCTGTGTCGACAGGTGTGAGCGTACCGAATCGTAGAGAGAGATGCGAGAAGGCCATCTCACCGGTGTGGATCACCCGGCACTCGCGAGCGTAATCGAGGGCGCGGAAGACCTGCTGCAGAACGATGGCGAGGACAGGGCTAGGCAGTCGGTCTATTGGGTTGCGGGCCAGGAAAGTCTTCACGCTATCCCACAGAGGTGGGTGAACAAGACAGTCAGGTCCTGACATTGCGAATGTTTTGAGCACGGTGCGAACGGCTTGTCGACCCAAATGTGACTTGGGACCCCGGGCCAGGCGTTCGTAGGCGTTCAACTCCCCCGGCTCCCCTAGACTGCCCGAATGGATGAAGATCTTTAAAGCGACGTGGCGGCAATCCATTAGGTCTCGCGCCAGCCAGACGGTGGATGTCGCGCCAAAACCGACGACCTGGTAGGGCGAAGCAAACAGTTCGCCAATACGGACGGGGTAGTATCGCGTCGCGAGGTATTGCGGCAAGCGTTCTTCCTCGATGAGTTCGCTCGTGCTGATTTCTCGAAATGGGGATTCGAGAAATCTTTGAGGAGCCAAGGCTGACGGCCGTACAGAGCCCTGGACGCCAAACGGCGGAGGGCTGAGAGTGACATCCTTGGAAGAGTTGTCGCTCCGACGGCTTAAGTGTAGGAGGAGTAGGACCAGGCTTCACTTCCCCTTGTGACCTGCGCGCGGCAAATTCCTGACCGGCGACCGCCGCGACTCCGAGCAATCAAGGCCGCCACGCAACCGCCGCACTTCCGGTGAAGTTCTGGATGTCAATAACGACGGAGGAGAGGTGAAGGATATTTGTCTCGATTCCTGGTGTCTGTCTTCAGAGGTTCGAGATGTGGGTCCGTCGCGGTCGTGTCGAGAGTGATTGATGACTTTATGAATCGCGATTGATGGCCGCCCATGCCGAGTTTTCAACCACACGAACCACCAGTTGTGTTGAACTTGCGCAATTTACATCTACACAATTTAAGTATTCGCGGTCGCGCTACTACTGATAGTGCTGGCGATAACTACATACAATCCCAGCTGGCCATGGTCGTATTTCAGACATCCTTTGAAACAAATCGTTGGTTTCAACTGATGGAATGGGTAGAAAGCCATACCTCTTGGTGCTGAGAAATGTTGTCGACGACGCTGTTGCTCGATACCGCACTGGCAAAATTCCCATGATAAATTACAGTCAGGACTTCTGTCGTTTCTAATCCAAGACCGGCAGAAAAAGGCAATGTTTTGGTATTTGATTGGCTGTTCGAAACATATGGGTCGGAGATTGTCCACTTTCCGATGTTCCGTGCAAACGCGCGGTTGTTAAGCGTTACCAGAAGAGTATTCGAATATCTGCATGAGATAAATCTTGACCCCTGGTAGGCAACACAATGTTACGCACAATTTGGCAAGGACCATGGTCGGGCAGATGAAATATGTGGTGTTCGGTGCACCGTAAAATGAAACCAACGAGATGACTGCAATCACCATTGACAAGGTGTTGGTTTCAATGACTAGGCGCACAAGTCGCCTAACGATGTCAGTCGTTTGTCTATGAAGGTTTCCCGAGCTAGCCCTCGTCAACTTGGGATTATGTCAGTCTCGGATTGTGTTTGGAGGTCGATGGACGTACAAGGACGGTCATGGTAGCCGCAATGAGAGTATCTACAGCGTTTATGAGCGGGAAGCCCCACATATCGAATTGAACTGCACACCTGCAACCGCGTCTCCGACAAGCCAAAGCTATCCAGTGGTATCAAAAAGGCACCTCCCTGGAAAAGGAGCAGCCACGTACATCTACAAAGATGATCCTGTTGTGGTCATGGTTTTCGTTTGAAGAGAGATATGCCGCAAGTCCACCACCGATGCCCCCCGCGGCTTGAAGAAACGAAACCTGGAGAAAGTGTTTCAATGGTAGCAATGCATCCATCCTCGTTGTTTGCGTACCACGGCAATAAGAATGCAAACCCAAAGTGCCCTCGATTTGATAACATAGATCCGAAAGCAGAAGAATAAGTGAACGGCCAAGGCCAGAACGGATCCACCCAGAGGTGTGTAGAATGCGGAGAACCCGGGTTGCATGAACTTCAAGACGTCGCCGAACCCAACTGCAAACCACCTGTAGACATCGACACCGTTCAGGGCGGTCATCGCTGTTTCTGCAAAGAAGACAAGGTAGACTAGATGGAGAATCAGAAAACACCATTAAGGTATTAATATGTGAGGTCTTACCGAGCCATTTAATGGCGGCTTTGTCTTTTTTGAAAGACAGCCTATATACATCTAAGCAAATTAGGTCGATGTGAAGCGCTGGGAGGTAGAGGTTACTCACAGACTTGTACGGCCAGAACTCCATATAGGAGGAAATTCAAAAGCGACCCAATCAGCTAATGCGAGTTGGTGAGATGAACGACAAACACGGCGATTCAGATGAGTTAAAAACCTGTGATGCAGCACTAAAATTCGTCGTCAGCAACCCTTGATTTGTTAAAACAAGGACAGTACATGGAGCCGAAGTTGGACGGGACGGGCGACGGTGAGGACATTGTAGGGGAAAAAGGTAGCTGGGTTCAAAAAGTGGAGGGAAATTAGAGTATCGAGGTGGCGGTAGGACTTCACAGCTTATATAGTCCCTGCTGTCAAAGTTGACGAAGCGAGGGTCGATAACTGGCATCGGATCGCAATGAGGTCTCGAAACCCTGTCGTGAGGGCTAAGGTGGCAGATCCGCCTTCAAAAACCCGGTGCTCATGCGGGAGGCTGGGCCCTGGATGAGTCTTCGGCGGAAACAAGAACTGCAAAAAAAGAGGATTTGAAAGGGAAGGGAAACTACCGTGAATGTATTGGGAGTCTTCTACTCCGCGTTTGGACCTGATTTCTATCTACTTTTTTTTTCAACCGCAGGCCGGGCGACGCATCGGGAATACGGACTCGATGCACCCGGCCGGTTTCAGAGAAGGTCGCTAACGTGCCTTGCGGTGCCTGTCAAGGTAAATTCACAATGAAGCACTTCCCGGCTCCGTTGACATCCCCTTGATGCAAGGGAGCATTCAATTCCTCAAGGTACTTACCGCTGTTCAGTGAGGTTACCTGTCCACTAAGCACTTAGTACCGATTACGAGCCGAGAAAAGGGTCGTCTCACCGAATCCGGCAGCCGAATATCCTGAGCACAATGGAAAACGGTGTTGCTAACTTAGTTTAGACCAGCCAAAGGTTTGTTTGTTTTGAAATAAAGGGACGAACGCTTAGGTTACTGAATCTAGTCTTGGTCCATGGGCGGAGGGAACTAGGAGCGAGAAAATCTGTTAGATTGTGTCTTGACTGTTTTTCGCTATCATCAAAGTACATGTATCAAGAAATCACCAAAATATCAAAAGAAGTCCCAGAATTTTTCGGGATCTCGCTCTTCCTGAACATCGACTACCCAGGAATCAGACACGCCAATCCAACGTGATTATTCGCACTCACCAAACTTGGTTAGCGTCTTTTTTTCCACTACTCCATCAGCGGCGATGCGCCATTGAAACATGAAATACTGCCCATCGAGGCAGAGCCACCGCAGAGCAGGGCACCTCGTTATGAGCGCGTTACGCAGCTGTTCGAAGTTGGGGAGCTTGTAGGCACTGAGCTGATCGAAATCGTCGTTGCTTTCACATTCCCAAGATATCGCAAGGTGCTCGAGGCCAGGTGGGAGGATGGAAGCAGCAGGCAGTGTTTCGAAGAATGCCGAAGGCTATGGTTAATAGTTGAAAATAAATCAAATGTCGCAACGAACGACTGCACCTTGAAGCCAGTTCTAACTTCATAATCCTCTTCTCCTCCCATAATCTCGCCCTCCCGCAATTTAAAGTCATCGAGATCTATCCTCCGTTTGAACATATGTCCAGTGGAGCCCAAGACGATGCGGATCTCGAGCTCTGTAAGGCGAGGAAGGAGTTTGACGATCGTGTAGAAGGCCGCGCTGGTTAATTGGGAAAATTGCGCGTGGAATGAGACGATGCCGTCAGTCCCGCCGACTCCCTCCAGTGTTGCGATCAAGTTTTGGGGGGTACACCTTGATATCTTCAGGTGCGTAAGCGTTGCAAAGGGAAGGAGCATCGGGAGATACTGGTGGGGACCGCCGTAGTCGCGAAGAAGAGGGAATATTGGAGATGGTGGTGGAAGTAGCCCGAGCGCCAGAACATCTGTGTTCCGCCTTATCTTGAGGATGCGCACGGCGGGGAATTTGGACAGGATAGTTAAATTCTGAGATGGTATTGGGAGTTCTAGGGAGACTGTCAATTCCTGGACGTTTGGGAAGGATGGGAAGGCGTCTGCTGCTCGACCAATCAGGCGAGAGTTAATGTCGGTGATGAGTGAGTGAAGCTGATCTCGATGCAGCAGAGGGATCCAGTGATCGCCTCCATATTCAGGTTCTTTGTCAGAAAGTACGCTGAATTTGGAAACGCGCAGAGCCTGCGGGAAGGGATCGATACGCTCCCCTGAAGGGACAGAGCAGAAACGAATTTCGAGTTCGGATAGGATGGGGAGGTGACATAGGACATTCACCCTTGCTTGTGTAAAGTGAACGCGCCAGGCGTTGAGCCGCTGGAGGCCGGTGAAATGTGCAAGGCGCCCAAACAGTGCGTCCAATAGAATGTAAGGAGAGTCGGCGAGAAAGTGCCATTCATCCTTTGGTTTCCAGAATTCGTGCAGTGGATCGATGTCACAATGGCGGACGAACGAGGCTATTTCTGGGGAGGACCAGAAGGCAAGACGCTTCAAAATATTGTCTGTGGCTGTAGGGGAGGGGAGACGCAATTCTCCACCGCAAGTGACCAAGTACGGAGTGAACCTGAACCTGGAAAAGAGTAGTGGACGAGAGACGCGGTGGAAGGTGCGGCAGGCGAAGGAAAAACTTGACAAGGTTTCCCGATCGTAAAGTCGATGGTGAATTGGGAGATCGTATTGGTGGATGTTCTGCAAAACTTCGAGCCACAGCTCACTTGGAACTCGCTCTGCAGCGCCCATTGCGATCGTCAATGATCGAGGCGGGATGCGAGGAAAATGGCGGCGGTGCTGGCGGTCCGAGATCATTTCCGGCGAGCCGGCATCTTGATTAGTTTCTCACTGTCAGTGTTCAGTTCGTTGCTTTTTGGTGTCACAGTCCGCCTAAGGGCAGAGAAACCGGATAGCTCAAAAGAAAAAACTAGAGAATTCCACCCCGCTCGCCGTAAAATGTACAAAAAGGAAATACAAGCCAAACAATCCTCGAATCCATACAATCAACTGGAGTTACAGTTGAGTGTGCGGATGAGGTTCATACAGAGTTTTTGGCAGAACTGCTCTGTCACAATTGCCGACCCGCCCATCATCGATGGCTCAGCCTGCATACCAGACCCGCCCATCATTGAGGATTCAGCCTGCATACTAGACTCGCCCATCATTGAAGAAGACTCGCCCATCATCGAAGATTCATTCATCCCCGACTGGGACTTGACGTCAGCCGAGAGGACATCAAACTTGACGATGTCGGGCTGTCCTGTGAAGAGGTCCACCGACGCAAAGAGCGCCGCGGCGACTTTGCCGTTCAGATGCTCTTCCCGCCCCTTATCAGAAGCGAAGAAGTCGACGATGGAGAATACGCAGGTGCCGTTGAACTCGACAGCGTACCAGAACAGCGTGTCGGGCTCGGCTTCAACAAGGGTGAGGGCGCCCTAGGAGATACGAGTTAGATCAATCAGCGTGAAGGATGGGACGGAAAGGGACGCACCTTGAGGAAATCCCGAACGTCCTGCACCTTATCCGCCTTGGCCGTAAAATTAACGCGCAGACCCACGCTGACCCCCTCTGTTAAGCTGCCATCGCCCTTCTGAACCTGAACATTTCGAATTAGTTAGTACATGTTTAATTTTGCATCGCTAGAACTGACGTACTTTGCTAGCAAGCACATTCGCCTTGTTTACCACCGGAGTGGCGTCAAAGAGGGTGTCTGCGTTTGCGAATAGCGCGCCGGCGACCTTGCCATTGAGATGTGTGTTCCGGTCGTCCTCGGAGTTGAACGTATCGAAGATGGCGAAGGTTGGGGGTTCGACGTCGGTAAATTGGACGCCGTACCACTGAATCGTCCCGGGCTCGGCCTGCACCAAGGGGATGGCACCTTTGAGGAATTTTTGAGTGGCGTTGACTTGGTCGCTTTTGGCGATGGCCGGCACGAGAAGCGCGAAGGATACTGTAAAAACGAATGGGCATCGATAGGCAAGGCTGTGAAGAAATGCGCACCATCGGCGAGCGCGGGCTGGAGCACTTGCAGGATTAAAAGGAGGGCGAAGAGGATTGAAGGCATTGTGGGTTTTTGAACTGTGAGAAAGTGAACGAATAGATATGATAGTCCCGCTATCGAAAAACTTGATGGAGAAGAAAAGGTGGGTCTCGAACGGCCTCGACTGTCGACGTGGCGGGTTTTATATGACACCCAAAACAACGGTACTGTACATGTAACACAGGACGATCTTTGATATCAATGTGCACATCATTGAACTCGGTAACTACATTCCGGTGGCGCCGTCGGTGGCGGTGTTGGTTGAACAATCGGCATCGTTACCAATCCTCGTTGCTTTTTCGGTGATCTACTTGAGTAACTTAGCTAGTACTTAGCTGCACCCGTGAAGTAGCGGTCCTCGCCCAAAATGATTTTAAATGCGGATCAATTAGTTTTCCAAGGACCAGTTGAGAAAATGACTGAAACTTGGCAGAAAAGAAAAGGTGTTTCCAGCTCGGAACCGATTCTCCAAGGAGGAAGACCATCATCCCCAAGGAAATGCCTCCGAACGAACTCGGTTTCGAATTCATCCCTCTCACATCTTCTCACATGTACTGTTGCTACAACCAAGCCTGTTCCGAAAAGGCACCGCGCCGCTGATCAATTTTAACCTGAGGCTTATCCGAGTCGAAGCACTATATCAAGAGATCTTCACTCAGGAATTATCACTGCTCAATGTGCAAGTTACCACCGAGTTCAGAATACCCAAGGGTCTGTGCTCCAAAAGCTTTTAAGGCGCATGCATAGACGTTGCATGTAACCGGCTGTATCGGTGTGAGAGAGAATATTGTAAACCAAATTGAACGCACGCACGATCGAATCTCATCTCTTCTTTCGTCTCGCCAATGCCATCTAGCCACGATCCTCCACTGGAACATGGTATGGTAGCTGTCGAAGTAGAGCCATGTCAAAGCAGGGCGCCAAGAGCGCGCCGGGCGAATTCAGAAAGCTGAGAGGCGATAAGGGTGGTGGTCAAAAGAGTAGCAATGGCATGATATCGCAAGGCGCTCGAGACCGGGTGGAAGGACGAGAGTATCGGCCAGCGCTTGGGAGAACGTCAATGGCTACGATTGATCATGAATGAGCGAAACGAATGACGCAAGTAAGAAACGAGTGTCATCTGTTCCACCGTCCAGGTTCCCGCCGATTGTTTGCGTGAACATGGCGTCGGTGGACCCTGAGATAACGCAGATGACGAGCTCAGTGAGACGAGGAAGAAGAAGCTCGACGATTGTGTTGAACTTGTCCAACTCGGAATGTCGTGTTCAATGAAACAATCCCGGTCAACGCAAATTTTTGGAATGGTATTTGGAGATGGACTGTCAATTTATCGACGTTTGAGAAAGACGGGGAAGTGTTCGATGTTCCATCGGCGAATCGCAGAGCGGGGTAGATGTGGAGTCGGCGAAGGAGGTCCGGAGCAGATGGATCCAGTAGTCGTTTGCAGTTTGATTTTTTTTGATGTGTTCCCTGCTTGTGTGAAGTGAATTCTGAGAGCAATATAACGAACGATGGGAGCTATCTCTGGGGAGGACTAGCAGGCGAGACGTTCCAGGAGTCGGTCGATGGTCTTTGGCGAGGGGAGACGAGTAACGAGAGAGGGGCTGTGGAGAATCGAGGGACGAGAGACGCAGTGGAACGCAAGTGGAACGCAAGTGGAACGCAAGTGAAACACAAGTGAAACGCAGGAAAAAGACTTGACAAGGTTTGTAAAGTTGGTGGCAAAGTCGGCGATCGCATTAGTGGATGTTCTGCAAGATTTCGAGCCACAGTTCATTCGGAACCCGTGCTGCGGCGCCCATCCCAACCAGACGACGACGAGGAAAGTAAAACAAGATTGAAGTGGCAGTGCCCTGACCCCGGCCCGAATCGATCCGCCTCCGATCGAAACCCAAGTTTCGTTCCGCGTCCACCTCGAGGCTCGAGCTCAGCAAACGCGCTCTTGAAGACATGGCCTCCTTCTTGCGCGCCTACAAGTGGGTCTAATACACCAGCAACACCCGCGAGCTTATTCCGAGGCGCCAACTACCAACAGCGCGCTGCTTATCCGACGGCCAATGCTCACACAATGTGTTACTGCTGCGACGCTATTCGGCGCTGGGGACATAATAGCGCAGCAAGCGGTGGAGAAAAAAGGGAAAGCACATGATGTACTGCATTCGCGCCGAATTTTCCTCGGTTTCTGTCTGATAACGCGATGGTAGTGGGCTCGGACGGCCAGGCTAACGTTTTACGGCGGTAATATTCTGGCCCTTGTCGCTGCTCCCATCGACGCTAAGGAAACGTCTAGGCGTGGTATTTGGACCGGCCCTGACCAAGTGGTATCAGCTTCTGAATCGGCTTCAATTCAAAAGTCCGACGAAAGGCATCGTTTACCGTGTACCTCGTCCGCTTGATCCTCTCGAGCGCGTTGACTCAAAGATCCGCAGGTCTGGCTCGACCAATGCGTGTTAACGCCGGGTTCGTCTTGCTGGATGCTATTGGTGCCTACCGCTGAATTCGTACCTAGGCGCGGTCATTGTATTCTTCGGCTCAATGGCGCTATTGGAGGGTAAGCCGCAGGAGGTCGTTCCCCGGATAGGCGCGGTGAGTGGTGCAATCGGGCTCATGAACGTCCTACTGAATTCACCTAGGGATACGTACCGACACTCTTGCGCAATTGGTAAGACCTCCGACTTGTCCTCCCTTTTCACACTAATTTCGCTGCAGGGCGGTATTCGTGCCAACGCAAATAATCAACTTCTGGCTCGTTCCGCCACACCTCCGCTTCGTGGTCGTGAGCGTCGTCAGTTTGTTCTGGAGTACGTCGCCTTGCTCGTCTCTCCGGTCTATACATACAATCCTGATTGAATTGCAGACACTTACCTGAGTGTCGCCAACGCCGTCGCGAAGAAGCAGGCTGTCGGATTCAAGCCGCTAGAAAGCAAGAAGAAAACCGCAGTGTAGCTAGATCTTGTAACGAAACGAGGCGCGCAGTGTACAACGACCTCATCTACGTGCACCCCATCGCGAGCGAAACACACGCCCCGTCCCAGCATCTACAGAAGAACGGCAAGGCTTCCGTCTCTGCGTCTACGACTTCAGCATCGTATACCGTCGTCGGCTCGTTCTCAGGATCTGGAGAAAACGCGATATAAGTTTTCGCCGCACCTCTTGGCCGCGAATGGATCCTCACCGAGCTCGACCACCCTCGTGACCCACTCCGGTGGAATACGGCGCTCGAACACATACTCGCTGGGATCGTTGGCCTTTGGCTCGGGGACGTAGGCGAACCTCTTCGCGAGCGATTGCATGTAGTGTCGGGGTGGCCGCTCCGGCGCCCAACGGCGCGTATCGAGCGTCGCGATGAAGACCCGCACGTTCCGTCCGTAGTAGCTCCGGTACGCGCGCGCCATTGTGAGGGCCTTCCGAGGCTCCGTTGTCGTCGATACGAGCATCGTCTTTAGCGTGCGTTGGTTCCAGTCGAAGTGCCCCTCGACCTGGTTTCGATCGACGGGGACGGCTCGGCTGGTGTCCCCGGCGAGGAAGCCCGCGACGGGGCAGAAGGTGCTGACGGAATTCTCTCCGAAGGCGCGGTGGAGGATGTACGGCGGGGAGGGTGCGGACTGCGTCGTTATTGAGAGCTCGTCAAGCATGCGAGATAGGTCGTCCTGGGCCATCGATGTGGGAGGGGGTTAGGACGCTCGCTCTGCAGCGCGCGTTATCCATGCGTTTCCCGTATTTATAGCGAGGTTGTCCGTTACACTTTTATGAATTGGACTGCCGTTTCCAGGCCCGCCTACTTCATCCACGACCCCACAAAATTCCAAAACAAGCGCGACGCACATTCGCATTAATGATACGGACATACAAGTACAGTAGCAGGTAACGAGAGAGGAAGAGAGAGAGAAAGACAAAATAAACATTGGTGGTGGTGGTGGTGGGGGGAGGATGCAAGTGAGTGAGTAACTATAGATATAGGGATAGGGATATAGAGAGTCGGTCGAGATAATATGACAGGGGGCTTCTTCTTCTTCGTCCTTTCTTTTCTTCCTCTTTCGCTTCGAGGCGCAGGACAGCCCCTTGATCGTCCCCGAAATACAGCAGCAGCATCGTACAACATGGCCCGCTCGGCGGCTTTATGGCTCGCACCCCTCCCCTCCCCTCCCTCCCTGCTCGCACCCCGCCTCCCCGGCCCGCCGTCGACGTACAATAGACGCGATCCCGCCCCGGCCGCTTCTCTTCTCTTCTCTCCACACACGCGGCCCAACCAACCTCCCCACGCACAAGCACACGAGCAACCTCACGACCCCGTCCCGGTGCTCTGCAGCACGAACGGCGCGGAGGGGTTGTCGGGGCGCGTGATCTCTTCGTAGATGAGCACTGTTGGGGAGGTTGTCGTTAGTGGAAGGCGCAATCTAAAAGAGTCGAGGATGGGAAGCGGCCAAGAAAGATTGGAGGGGGAAGGGGAGGGGAGGGGAGGGGAAGGAGAGGTGCGAGGTGGCGGTTATCGTTTCTGGGACAAGGAGCAGTGGGGTGCAGGGAGGCAAGATTGCCGTTTCCGTACGAAGGGGAACCGACGGAGGACGTGAAAGGACGGAAAGAAAGGAAGAAGGAAAAAACAAGAAGGCAGAAAGACGGCAACGCAACGCAAACGCACCCTTGAGATCCTCCTTCCCCAGCGGCTCCCCGTTGTCAAAGTCGAAGAACGACGGGTCGATCGGGTCTGCGGTGGGCTCGTCGGCGGGGTCGTGGTATGGCTGCGAAGAAGGAAAGAAGGGCGGGTTAGCGGAAGGGAGTAGGGAGGGAAGTAGGGACAGAGGGAGAGGGAAGGAGGAGAAAGCGAGAAAGAGGAAAGGGGCGGAAGGAACGCTAGCGCAAGAACGAGGTTTCGCCGGCGGCGCCCTGCTCCTCCAAACCTGACCAGCCCATCGAGTACAGAAACAGATGGCACAGCCACGAGACGAGGGAATCGCCCCAGCCAGCAACGTCGAAACAGAACGAGATCGATCGCATGCGGAACACGACGACAGTGATAACAAGACAGACAGACGCCCGCGGTGGTAACTCGTCGTGGCGCCGCACGGATTGGATCCATTCGTATCCCAGAACGACGAACGAGGCTCGAGGGGTTAAGAAATGATAATCGCGACGACGAAGCCCCGTCGTGGACGCCCATGGGTCTCCGTCCGACAAGACGAGATAGAAGGAAAACACGACGCGGGGAGAGGGCTTCGTCCGCTGCAGACGAATAGGAGCGCTCTGCGCGCGGGAACCGGCAACGAGACATCGCCTCTCTCCAAGCATCGTGCAAGACAGGCCCGCTTGACGCTGTAGCAGCACACTTGCAGCCATTGCAGGCGCTCGCGCCCGCCGACAACGGCGCACGTGAGGGAGGTCCGCCCAACGCCGGTATGGGATTCCGGAATCCGTGACGGCGCGCGCCTTCGCTGGCATCCTCGGCCGACAACATACACGGCGCCCTGAACAAACCATCTCGTCCATGCAACGCGTGGACGGCCTCGCTGAAAGAATGCCCGTCCCACGCTGCGTGCAGCATCGCACACACAGACGCACATCTCCATGATGAAGGACAAAGACACCAGACGCACGCGTCTGGCTTGGACGCCGATGTACGAAACGGGAAGACGGGAAACGGCACGCGAAGCGTCGGAACGCTGCACGACGTACAAGACCGCGGCGTGCAGCATCGGTCACACGAGCACGAGCGCCGCGTTGGCGGCGGTCAGCATCCGCACGTCCACCGCGCGGAGCATCCAAGAGCCCACCGCGTCCCAGGCAACGGAAAGCGCGTACAAGACACGACGCACGAAACACGAGACACGACCCGCGCTCCAGCTCGCCACCCAAAAAACGTCGCCCCAAATGAGTTAACCCGAAACGCACCTGCAAATACGGATGTGCCAACGCATCGCCGACCTCGATGCGGCGCTTTGGGGAAAAGGTGAGGCATTTTTCCATGAGATCGAGGGCCTGTCGAGTATTGTTAACGAAACGCGGGGAAGAAACACAAGACGAGTGCGCACATCTGGATTTGCCTTTGGGAAGAGGGCGGCGAAGGGGCGTTTCTTGCGGAAGGGGAGGGCGCGGATGTATTCGCGGCTGTGGGCAGTCATCAGTATCGCAGTTAAAACTAGGGGCAGGCGCACGCACCTCCGTTGACTGGAAATGGCATAAAAGTCATCGATGGATGGCGTGCCGAGGATGTCGAGGATGATGCTGAGCTGGTGGTGGTAGTCGCGGCCGGGGAAGAGGGGCTTGCCGCTGAGCATCTCTGCGAGGACGCAGCCGACGGACCACATGTCGATGGCGCGGGTGTACTCTTTGAAGGTGAGCATGACCTCGGGGGCGCGGTACCAGCGGGTGGCGACGTATTCGGTCATGAAGGTGCTGCTGTCGTTGGCGACGTCGGGTGGGGGGCGGGCGGAGCGGGCGAGGCCAAAGTCGCAGAGCTGCCAAGGGTTAAGGAGAGGGATAACTTAGTTGGAGGAGATGGACCTTGAGATCGCAGTTTGCATTGAGCAAGAGATTTGAGGGCTTGAGGTCGCGGTGGAGGACATCGGCAGAGTGGAGGGCCTTGAGTGCGCGGAGAGTCTGGTAGATAAAGTACTGGCAGTGGTCGTCGGAGAGCTCCTGAGTGCGGATGACGCGGTGGAGGTCGGTCTCCATGAGTTCCTGGACGAGATAGACCTCGTTGAACTCGTTTATTGAGGGGGGTCTGAGGATGTCGAGGATGGCGATGATGTTCTCGTGGTGGAAGTGGCGGAGGAGCTTTATCTCGCGGAGGGTGCGGAGACAGAACATGGAGTGGTCAAAGGGGGGTAATGCGCTTTATGGCGACCTTGCGCTGAGTTGGCTGGTGGACGGCGCTGACGACGACGCCGTATGCGCCCTCCCCGATCACGTCGCTCACCGTGTACGACGACCCGACAACGAACCCCGACATGCGACTGTCCATCCTAGGTCTAACAACTACAAACAACGCTCAGTCTGCACCATGAAGCTCGTCCGCTTCCTCATGAAGCTCAACAACGAGACTGTCACCATAGAGCTCAAGAATGGTTCAGTAGTCCATGGTACAATAACGGGTAACAGCTCCAACTTTCCCCTTGTTTTTTGCTCAACTTTTACAGGCGTCGACATGCAAATGAACACCCACCTCAAAACCGTGAAAATAACAGCCCGCAACCGCGACCCCGCCTCCCTCGACGCCCTCTCCATCCGCGGCAACAACATCCGCTACTTTGTCCTCCCCGATGCCCTCCCCCTCGATACCGTGTGTCCCGTCATTCTCCTTTGACTTGCCCTCACACCCCCCCAGCTCCTCGTCGACGACGCACCCAAACCAAAGGGCCGCAAAAAGGAGCTCGACGCCGCACGCGGACGCGGCAGGGGCCGTGGAATGGATCGCGGACGCGGAAGAGGCGGGCCGCGCGGTGGAGGCAGAGGGCGTGGCAGAGGGTTCTAGGCCGCCTGGGACGAGCTTCGGACGAGCCGGTTCGGACGTCGCGATGAGGGAGGAGCGCGCACAAAAGCGTTTACAGTCCGTGTATCATTCTTGTCTCCAAATTTCATACTTTTCTTGTGTATCTGACACGCGTTATCTGCTGCTCTTCGCGACTCCTCGCTGCCGCCGTTCGAGTCATCAGTCGTGTGCGCCTCTGTGTCCCTATCGCCGCTCCCCTCTGCGTATACTCGGCGATGTCTCCCTGGGCGCGCATACCGTCCTCCACGTCGATCTTGGCACAGCCCTTAAACTCAGACGTAAAAAATTGACTCGGGCGCGCACAGACCAGTCCTCCCTCATCCTCATGTCGTGCAGCCCTGGACCTAACATCGCCTTGGACTCTTGACTCGTGACTCTTGAGGTGATAAAAAAAAGAAGGCGGGAAGCAGAAGATACATGGGGCCCAAAGCGCACACCCGCTCGTCGCTCGGTTTGGCATTTCTTGCGTTTGTTTTGGGGGGGCGCGTCTAGGGTTCCTTGTCTTTTTGCATGGCTGAGTCGGTTGCGTGACGCAGGCGAGCTGCCCTTTGTTACGCTGAGCGGGCAACTGTCTTTTCGGGAGAAGTTTGCTGAACGTATCGATTGACCGCCAAAGGTACTCGACTACACTGTCAGATCTTCAAGCTTCAAGGGTTGCAGGCAAGTCGCCCGTACATTCACTCGTGTATCTACAGTCGCATTTCACTATCCGAAATCGTCGTATTCGCAATCAAGTCCCCTCAGTCGCTGTGGCGCAAATCAAGCTCATCGTGTATCTGCTTCACAGTCGTCTCTTTGAGCGTCGCGAGCTGCCCATGCCAGCAATTAATTCAATACACAACGCTCCGTCCGTGGGTGGACTGACTGACTCACCCTGCCGATGAGGATCTAGGGAATAAGTAAGTAAGTAAATCTGGGTGAAAGGGGCGTGCGGCGAGTTGTACGGGAGTCACCTGCGCGGCGTCCTTGGCCTCATTGTACCGGTGGAGGAGCTTTATGTGCTTCTTGACGATCGCTTCGGCGTCTTCGTGCGCGCTGTGGATGGAGCGCGTGAGCATCGATCGGGCTGGCGCGCAAGAAAGATTTTTAAGAGAGAGAGAGGTGTGGATGTACACACCCTAATTCCTTTTCGAGGCTCTCGACCTCTGCCTGGAGCGCAGCGACGCGCGCCTCCTGCTTCTAATATCACGATTAGCGAGGGCGGGCATTCATGATAGTCTCCTGCGCGTACTTTGGCTGAGATGTGCGCGTGCATGGGGAAGAAAAGGGCAGAAGCAAGGCAAGGCAAGTGTCAATTACATATTAGAAGCATTACTTTACATCTTAGACCTTGCGGCAGACAATCTCGCCGAGCAAATGCCCAAACCACGCGTCCGGCTGCGCGCCCCAGGTCTTCCACCCCCGCGACATAGTATCCAGATCCGCCTGCGTCGCGAATCCGCGCTCCAGGGCGCTCGTGGCGAATTCCGAGGAGAGGACGCGCTCTTCCCAGGTCGAGGCCCACCAGGCGATTTCGGCGGGAGTGCTGTAGCACCAGGCGCTGGCGGTCGCCGTGATTTGCGCCTTGGGAACACCGGCGGCGAGCGCCCAGGAGAGCATGCGTCGGCCGGCGTCGGGTTCGCCGCCGTTTGAGCGCACGACTTGCTGGTGTGTTTTGTGCCTGCGAACCTTTCGGTCCTGGACGACGGGAATCAAAGAAAGACGGTGTATTACCACAGAGATATCCCCTCGCTCTCGGGAAACCAGGTCATCGCCGCAAAGTCTGTATTGCGCGCCGCGACGATTCCGCCGGGCTTCGCGACGCGCAGCATTTCTTTCAAGGCGAGAATGGGGTCGGGGAGGTGCTGGAGGACTTGGTGCGCGTGCACGACGTCGAAGGAGGCGTCGGGGAAGCCGAGCGCCAGGACGTCGTCGAGCGCGTAGGTGATGTTCGTGACGCCCTGCGCGGCGGCGTGGGCGCGGGCGTTTTGGAGGACGTCGGCGGCGGAGCGCTCGATGCCGGTGACGTGGCCTAAGGGAACGAGTCTTGCGAGGGAGGCGGTGATGGTGCCGGGGCCGCAGCCGACGTCGAGGATGTGCATGGTCGGGGTGAGGGAGCTCAAGAGGTAGGCGCAGGAGTTTTGGGCGGTGCGCCATGAGTGGGAGCGCAGGACCGAGTCATGGTGGCCGTGTGTGTATTGCGCGGACATGGGTGGGTTGTGCAAGAGCCATGATTGAAGCTCCTATTTACGCGATTGCCCACGCTCGGAGTTCCGAGAATTATCGGAACACAACGAAGGCTTCTCACATATGCCCATCCTTGACGAAAATTTTCAAAAATCTACACTTCTACAAAACAGAATCGTATCTTTCCACCTCCTTCATTAGGTTCGCCCATCTCCCACCGTGCCAAGTCAAAATATCCTCCCATTTATCCCGCGAAAGCACCAGCTTCGTCCAACGTAGGAATCCCGCCACGATGAAATCCGCATAGCAGATAGTGTCCCCCATGACGAACCTTCCCCTGCTGTTTTTGCGAATCCAGCCATCGACGCGGCCGAAGCTCTCCTTGACGTTGAGCCACTCGAGGACGTGCGCGGCGCCCGTGGGCGTTACATCCTCCAGACGCCGGCCGCCGAAGAGCTCCTCCCGCGTCCGCCGGAAGTAGCCTTGGCTGGCTGGGTTGAGGAAGGGCAGGCTGGCTGGCAGATTGTAGGCGAGAAGAGGCTGGGCGAGAGTAGCGTCGATGGTGTCTGTGAATGCGTAGTGGAAGGCGGTCGTCCCTTTTGGGATCAGGCGCGGCGAATGCGGATAAGTTGCGTCCAAGTAACGGGCAATTTCTATTGAGTCGGAGACGACGGTGTCTGGTTCCACAGTTATTATCTGGTCAGAACGAACAAAAGACAAGCGCACCTCTTGAGGGATCGTAGATGACGGGCAGCGTGTAATGAGGAAACGTTTCGCTGGTCGGTTTTGCTCCGATTTTCTTGAGGAGAGGCTCAATCTCGAGATACTCGAGGAAGACGGTCCGGTAGGGAATGCCCTTGAAGTTGAGGGCATATCTAGAGGACTTTAATAAATTGCGAGACGGTAGGTATTGGTCTTACCTTGCTTTCGCAGTATTTGGCGACCAGGCCTGACGAGGGTGGGTGGACGCGATGTCGTATAGAGTGATAACCGACATTGGGGGAAGTACTTTTTTCGTTGATGATGCAGCCAGGACGTGAAGCCATTTATACTGTTCACAAAAGAAAACCGCTATAGTGTTCTTGCAAGACGGCGTGCGCCGGAAACTTTGAATCAGCCGCCCGGGTCAGGTGACAGGAGGTGGTGAGCTGGAAGAACGGGAGTCGGCGGGGTTTGTAACAGAAGAACGAGGATAGCCCGGGGCACGCAAAGCAGGGAACGTAGAAAGCCGGAAGGAAGAGTCGGTGATGACGGCGAACTTCGAAGTAGACGACAAGGGGATATCCTTTCGCGAAATTCGGAAGAGGTCGGCATCCAGGAGCTGGGGTAGAAGTAGTACTAGTCGCAGCTTGACAATCACTGTTTTCTCGGAATGCCGTGAGCCAGGCAAGTTAAGTTTTGGGGATGTGAGGCCCATGCTAGCTCATGCCTGCTCTATCGCTGGAGCTCAAATATTTGCAGCGCTGCTGGTCAGCGTCGGACGGCATCACAGTAGTGCTGAGTATGTTGACCTAGCACGCAATGCTGCGTATGGTGAGGCGGAAGTGGCTCGGGATGAGATGAGCATGACCGTTCGGGATCAAGCAAGGGTGGTGATCTTCCGGCAACTTGTCTAAATCAGTCTAAATCTCGGTGATTTGAGGCATTGAATCCCCCGAAATTGCAACATGGTTTAGCTGTAATGTGAAGACCCGGGGCGGGGCGGGGCGCGAAGCGCCCGCCAGGCTTCTTGGACAGAAACTAAAAGGAAGGGAAGCAAAACATACTGCTCCCCATGAGGGTCGAACTCATGACCTCCAGATTACTCAAGCCACGCTTGATCACAACATATGAGACTGGCGCTCTAACCAACTGAGCCAGGGAAGCTTTTCTTGTGGCTGCCGACATCCACAGAGGGGTTTCTTGGGTTGACATTTGACCAGCGCTCAACTAACTAGCTTTTCTTGAACCCGCCAACATGCACAGAGGGGTTCATTTGACCAGCACTATCACAGCACTCCACCAGGTTGAGTGACTGAGCCAGGTTACTTAAGTTATGATTTTCACCTGTGCATTGCCCAGATGAAATTCAAACCAGAGCTAACTTTCTTGGGGCTGCCGACATGCACAGAGGAGTTTCTTGCACTCCATTCTTTTCACCCCTGTAATGCCTGGATGAAATTCAAACCAGAGCGGACTTTTCAAGGCCACCGACATGCACATACAAGTTGTTTCAATAACACAAGCTGTTCAGGGATGTGTGAATCGGAGTTTGACCCGGGCATTACACGACTGAAAATGACAAGTCAGAAATTTCACCCGTGTAATGCCCGGGTGAAAATATGGCGGGCCGTGCATGGATCCAATCACAAGTACCCGGGTAATGCACGGGTGAAATTTTCAACTTTAAGGTAGCAAGTACCTTTGTCTACTATGGCAGCTCTTGGCAACTCAAACAAACACGGCCACCTCTCTTCACACGCACTCATGATTTCAAACACAACCCCTGCATTCCGTATGCCAATCTCTCAACTTTGTAACACTCGTGCTGATCCTTTCCATTCAAGCTCCGGAGGTCACCGCCCATATCCTCACAGACGAAGACGAGCTCAAACACCTCTGCCTAATCAACACTACTTTTTGTGCAATCATCCAACCCCAGCTCTTTAGAAACATTAACCTCTGTACTGTTGAGGAGGCCATCCAGTTTCTCTCCATCCTCAAAAGTTCTTCCTGCCTGGAGTCGGCTCTGCGCATCCTGCAAATCTCATTTGACCTGGACCCTGAAGATTTTGTAGACGCCGAGGAGCTTTCCGATGGGCAGGAGGAGGATGGTTCTGAATTCACTGGTCCCGCAGACGAGGATGAGGACGAGGACAAGGAGGAGGACGAGACCCTGTCGCGGCCACGACCATTGACCTTGTCCCGCATTTCTTTCTGGAAGCTCTGGGGCCAATGTCTCAACCGCCTCCAGGTCCTCCATACTATCACCATCTGCTACCACCCCGAGGATGCGGAATTTCTCTGGCGGTTCAGAGACGAGGCGCAGGTCAGACACCTGCGAGCCCTGAGATGCCTCCATCTCGCCTATCTCTCAGACTGCCACCCAGATCCCGTGCGTGTATCCAGACTCCTGTCCCTCTCTGAATCTAATCCAACACCCACTGGGTGCATGCTGTCAGTTACGGGCCCCGCAAATTGAAAGTAAATTGACAGCAAATTTATTATTTGCCGAGAATTTGCCTGTCATTTGTGCGGCCTGCAAATAATGAATTTCCCTATTATTTCCTTATCATTTCCTTATCATTTGCTTGGCGCCCAAATTTAGAATTTACAGGCCCGGTAAATTGAAAGCAAATTGAAGGACCAAACAACCCTGAGAATTGCTTGAAAAGGCAAATTTTCAGGTCATCTGGCCATAGGAATTCCGACATATCTCCAAGGGGAGAGGCCTATGTAAAGGGGCAATTTTGCTCTCTTTCTCTTCTTTCTCTCTGTTTACAAACACCAATTCGCGTTTTCTCGGACAGCTGGACATTTTCTTATCTACCAGTGCTCTGTGTAAAATGATATTCAACTGAGTTTTGAATCTATGGCTAGAAACGTGGGGATACATCGGAACACCAATGACCAGATGACCTAAAAATTTGCCTTTTCAGGCAACTCTCAGGGTTGTTTGGTCTTCAAATTTACACAGAATTTACAGAGCCGGCAAATTCTAAATTTGCGTGCCAAGCAAATGATAAGAAAATGATAAGGAAATGTAATATTTGCGGGCCGCGCAAATGACAGGCATATTCTCGGCAAATGATGAATTTGCTGTCAATTTGCTGTCAATTTGCAGGGGCCGCAAATAGCAGCATGCGCCCAGTGACCTAGTCCCATGTCATTGAGCCGCATCAACCCGATGCGGGGCCTTGGAATTCACCATACTGGGCTCAGGCTCTGTGCTCCACGGCGTTCTGCCATGTCCGGAATATAATTGTTATGGCCCCCGTCAATCCAATGTGGCCCCCCACCAAGGCGAACATGGACGAACTTGTTGAGAACTGGTTAGGACAGTTGCTGCCCATGAGCCACCTCCAACGGCTGGTTCTGCTGTGCAGCTATGAGAACGTGGGTGACCACATGGACCAATACTACCAGGCATGGCGCGATGGGCCTGAGGAGCCCGCCAATCCATCCAACCCCTACCTTGGGCTTGCACATGAGAAGCCTGTCAGCAGATTTGAAGTTGATGATTTCCTAGCTGATGGCTGATCCCTGGTGGCAACATGTCCTACGAGCTATCCACCATACTCTGGAACCAGTACAACTTCAAGTAGGGAGAGCAATACTGCCACTTGGGAGAGTACTTTTTTCAAATCTGATGTTTGAGACAGGGACCCATCGTGTATCCGCCTGTTTGTGCAGTTTTCAGACGATCACTTAGACCACTTGCCTGGCACTTGGTACAGGTGTCTTGTAAGTGGTGTATTAGTGTAGATACTCAATATTTAGGGCTCCGGGCCGTCCATCAGACAGGGACGGCCATCACAAAACAGCTGTCAAAAGACAATTGTGAAGGCCCTGACAGACAGGTCCCGGCCATCATACCTGTTGACAGGTTCAAAGCTGGGACATCATATATTGAGCTTGTAGCCAGACACCTGACATGATTTCTGTGTATTAGTTTGCATCTGTAGGCATTCATCAGGAAAACCCCAAACTCGTAATTGCTACCAGCTGTTCACAATTAGTAACAATTGTCATATTATCGCCTACTGTCTAATTTTGCCCAATCATTTATGCCCCTTTAATTGTCAGCCAATTATCAACAATTATTGAGCAGTACACACAATTGGTGCGGAATTATTGAGCAGTTTTCAGGCGTATTCAGCTTCATACTTGGTTTCCGGGAAGATTTGGAAGACAAATCAGTGTTATATTCAATGTGTCTAGGTACAGCATTGACTACATTACAACTAAATCACTCGAACAACAATTCACCCGCCGTGGTTCAGAAGTTTGACTGAAAGACAAGCATTTAGTAAAAGGAAGAATGGGAAGCATAAGAAAGACATACAAACATTCCAACATTGTTTAATGAGAGGTCTACACGGGAAAAGAATGAGTATAAGAAGAACATCGGGAAATTGCACATACACCACAAATTATCAGGTTGGTGTGGACATTGGGTCCTTGAGAGAATCATCCATCAGGAGTTGAACACGACAGCATTATGGAAGCTCCGAAATAACAAAATGGGCCTAGATACCAGGACATCGTAGAAATCAGCAATGTGAAGTACAGATGATAAGTTGGGACATACCGTGAATGTAATTTCGAAGTGTTGTCAGAATCTTAAGTGTGGCTTGGGAAACACGGCGAATCAAGGCCGATGTGATTTGTATCACAACATGTTGGGTACAGGATCGAGCGGCGGTGGGTGGCATCAATGCACAGCAGTAACCAGCTGGAGAAGAAATCTATGTGAACATGGAAGATGGCAGCACAGAGACTCCCCTGCTGATGGAAAACAAAGATAATGTTAGTCTGTGGGTAGTGGTAGGGTGACAGTGTGGCAGCAGAAAGAAATGGAAGAGCTGGAGGGACGGAGGGGAGGATGTGGTGGGTAACACACTCTAGAGGCAATTTGGGCAATTTGGTCAAGCTCAAACAGAAGGAACACGGCGAGTCAAGGCCGTAAATCAGTGTCAAGACATACCCAACAACACTGACGTGTGAGTTTGCCAGCAGTGGACACAGTGAATATTGAGGGCTTACCACAGTGAGATGCATAGCGCATGAACAGCACATACACAGGACATGTGAACAATGTCAGTTTGAGGAGTGGAAAGGGAGAGTGCAATAAGGCACTTACCTTGAGTTCGAGGCCAGTGTCATGGACTTGAAATGCCCCACATCAATACCCTGCTGTTGCACAAGAGGGTAGGGGTGTAAGAGAGGCCACCAAGGTTTTTGAGAGGAACTCAGTGTTGAGTAGGTGGTACTTGCATGGCTGTTGATTTGATGAAAGAGAAAGACAGAGAGGAAAGATGAGAGAAGGGAAGAGAGAGGTGTTGATGTTTGTTGTGACAGGACAGAAAACAAACATTGCCATATAATGTGTGATCCGATATCCAGCTATTGGTAATGGACTTAGCGGAATTCAGGCCTAAGTGATGAGATTTTTGAAAACACAGGAATGGCCTTACAGGCTCACAGCTAAGGTTTGACATGATTCAGGGAGTCACTCACTGCCTTCCACCACAGGAAACTCACATTTGGTCAGAAATTATCACTGATTGTGGGGTTATAACAAATTATGAGTGTTATTGATAATTCCGTGACAATTGTTGCACAATTGTCAAATTTGGATTTTCCTGATGTTTTCATTCACATTCTGGTGCTTTAACTTATACACAACCCCCCCCATTCATATTTTCAATAGAAATGTTGAAGATCAATCCCATTCGGGAAATTCTGAAAGAATTGATGGGTGTCCGTAATGGAGGAAAATTTGAGGACCAAAAAGGGCATGACTGTCAGACTTCATGGGGAATATACCAGGTATATAGGTGAACCTGAAACTTGCCATTTCAGTCACATTTGAATGAAAATGGCATGATCTTTATTGGCGACCCATCAAGCCATTGACAGATTGCCCGTTGCCGTCCGTTAGGGCGTCACTTTCAGACCTCTGACAGATGGGTCCTGTCCCATCTGGCCGACCCGTCAACCCGTCACCCTTGATGGGCGGCCCCAAGCCCTATTAATATTATATCCTTGCAAGAGCCGACTAGATATTTTGGACCTTGACCCTTTGGGTTCATCTGACAGCTGTTGGCCTTGGGAACTTTCTGAGTAACTTGTTGGAACAGTGTTCACACAATGAAGGATTACTGAGTGTTTCCCATTTATCCAGCTTTGTCTTGCACTGAGTGTGCCTTGTGTTTGCTGCAAGGTTGCCTCATGTCTCTTTCTGCCTTACACTCACTCACCTGCTGGCTGCTCATTATTGAACGACCATATGTTTTCGATAACTTGGCATTTTCTCTTGTTCTCAAGAATCCTAATGTTGGTCAATATCATTAAATATCACCTTCACTACTTTACCTGATTACTATTTCAGTTTGTTAATAAATATTGCTTTACTATCAGGGGAACCTCTCTTCAGCACCCTCAGACCATCTAGACCTGGAGCCCAGACCTCTAGATCATCTTAGCATCAAGCATGTGATGTTGCTAGGGATCTTTGCACATGGCGCTGATCACATGTTTCCATCTTTCCCTATAGTGCCAGTCGCATGTAATAATCTTTCCACATGGTGCTGGTTGCATGTGATTGTACAGTAATGTATATATACTCTAGCCTAGGAGGGGAATCCTCAGAGAATCCCCCTCACTAGGTGAGTTACCCTTTTCCTGTATTCTAGTATATCTTATTGATATCCTTTGGATCCCCCTCGCTAGACTCTTAAATATTCGGGGCTTCGAGGTTGCCTTTCTTTACATTCACTCCTTTTGGAAGTAGATCAGTCTTCAATTTGACTCCTGCCCTTCTTTCTACCTCAACAAGGGCAGCTCTCTTCCTTTCAGCAGGACTTAGACCCTAGCTATATATGCTCACCCTGCACCTCAGTGGTGTTGTGACATCCCTTGCCGTTGACCCCATACTTTCTGATGTCTTTTACTGCTTCCGACTACCCTCAAAAACTACCTGACCTGACCTCGCCTTCTTTGGACCAGTCACCTAGGCCATTAACCAGCCTTCCCTGAGCCTTCCCTGAGCAGTGACTGGGATATCATCTCTTAGGCTTTTCTCCCAGTGTTTTTTTTCCAACTTGACTGATCTCTTTGAGGTGATGAGAACTTCTATTTGTCAAATCATAATAAAGCTGAAACCCTAGTTACCGTATTCCACGTGATCCCAATCTAGGGTCATTTCTGTCTTTGTCTGGGCTTGCTTCACCTCTTGTTGCTTGTGAGCAAATAATCACATACAGTCGTGAACAGCGAAGCGAAACACGATGACGTAGCAAAACACTACCAAACAACAGCTGTGACTCGCTCTACAGCGTCCTTCTGGGCAAGGAAAAGGGTGGAGCTCATGTTTTTAAGGTCCCCAAATGCAATACAACACACCAGGAACCGTGAATCTGGCTCATTACCCCCGTTTGATGCTATTTAGGGCTAATTTGTGCTAATTTTAACCAAGATCCCAAATTTTCGACTTGTGACCACACTTCAACCTGTCAATTCCAAGAAAATGACATTGGGCATGAACTGGCTGTCACAATATTCTATGAAACTACAGGTTGAGGTGAGGAGGTTTGACTATTTTACGCCTCAATTAGGGTTGTTTGCAAGTGTTTTGCAGCAGCCATAATGCGAACAAACTCCTGATTCGGCCTCGTTTTTGCTCAAAATGGGGCCAACCCCCGCGGTTCTTGTGGTCAATCAATAGCAGGGGAGCCAGTACATTGGATTGTACTCAAAAAATTACACAAATCGGTGCTTTTCATCCTGCAATCCACCAATTTCTCTAAGTGTTTTGCTTAGCTGTTCGCAACTGTATATTGGAATCACTATGCAAACCCCTTGACACCTTGCTAATCCACCCTGTTGATTCTATGACAACATTTGTTTCAGTTGTGTTTCTTCCTTGTTTATTTACACTTTCACCAGATGTTCAGGAATCCCATCCCATAAGAATGTTGATCCAGCTATCTGGAACTTGGTTATACTGCTGGTGTTATACTCAATGTGTGATTTTCCACCACATGAAATCCATACAGCCAATTAATCTGTGTCCTGGAGATATTTAATGATCTTGTTCCAGTGTTGTCAGATTTTCACCAAAAATTGTTGTGTTGCCATGTTGTGATGGTTTCGTGGGGGATTGTTTAACATTGTACAATCCCACAATAAATTTGTCAAAAGTCTGATGCACCTTATATAAGATGATGTAATGTGTTTGTTGATAAGTTGGCTTCAATTTGTGCCAAGTGTGCTATTCCACTAGTTGCACAATTGAAGGATCACAAAAGCTTGCAAAACTTCAAGTTACTTCCAGTCTGATATTTTATGTGCCAAGTAAGATCTTCTACAAGTTCATGGTGAGGTAGCTGATTCACCTCAGGCAGGAATACTGCTACATGCTCAGCAATAGCTAAGTAATAGATGAATTTCTGCCGGCAACTGCATAGCCAGTGCCTGTCAAGCAATCTCCGGAAAATATATGCTTCTGGTTCCAGTCTGTTGGTAGGCTGGACAGGGTAGGCCTGTGGATGACCACAGAGGTGCTTTTGTTGTAGTGTAGTGGCACTGTCACCTCCAGTTACACTCTATTTGGATATTGAAGTTTGATCCCCGTGCTAGTAGCAATATCAGCATCTAGTAAATGTCACAATGTTAAACTAACATTAGGAGTTGTTGGTAATGGTTTGCATCTTTTGAAAGGCTGCTCTGTGTTCACAGATGTTAACATAGAGGTGGTGCTGAGTCTCAAGTAATTTTGAGCCCGAGGAAGAACACTGAAAGGGAGATTAGCATACACTCTGAGTATTCTTGCTCTTCTCACCCTTGTGAGGAGAATTTGGTGGCAAACTCTACTTTAGTGTCTTCCCAGGTTTTTCCGGCATTGTAAGCCTACCAGACTGACCTTTATGGCTATAGGCTCACCATTGCACTCCGAAAATTTATCCTCTGTCCCCTCAACATGACCTGAGGGCAAGCCCTCCAAAAGTGTTGTCACCAATATAAAGTGTGTCGCAAAAATTGAGTTTTGCTGACTTTTGCTGATTGGAAATTACTGAGATGTTTAAGAGGCTTGAGGATTTGCATCATCTGTAGATTGGACCATGAAGAGCATTGGAACAAAAAACTATCACACTAACCTGCTCATATTTAGGCAAGTCATTAATATCGCTGATGATGTTCTGGATATCGCTGTTCACGGCAGGCTGGGTTTCATCACCTGTACCTGGCATCCACTAGGGTAAGTTCAATGCAATAGATGTAATTATATATTGCATACAGTCGGTTTGGTTGGGGCATCTTTCTTGTTGGAGCAATCACTCTTACTCATTAGGCGGCTTTTATGTGCGAATTTGATAAGCAGCTATGCAGTGTATCTGCTTCTGTTGTTGATCCATTTAATTTCCTTGGTCAACCTCAAATTTCTCTTCTCTTACTGAAGAAATTGGGTGCCGGTTGGGATTTCAGGTTGATTATCATGTAGTACTAGCACATTTCTTTGGGTGGAAATGGGCTGCTCACCCCCAAACCCTATAGCTGGTCTAAATCATACATGATAACAGTAAATGTGTGCAGGCTGGAGCTAAAGAGTAGCTGCTACATTGCCTGGGTGCTGCTAGTCGTTGGGCCCAGCTAGGGGGGAAAAAAAACCTATAGCAAAGCAACAAAAATAGTGAAAACATACACAGTGCATTGGTGGTGTTGGGATAGACACCATAACTCCTCAAGCTGGCCACCAAATTGATTGTGAAGCTGTTGTAGTCCAGCCCTTATGGCACTGGCAAGTTGATGGATTTGTAGAGTTAGTGCCTGATTCTGGTGCTCTAAAAGACTCCATTGTTTGTGCAGGAGACCATTTGAGTCCATTATTGTGGTAAGTGCATCAAACTTTACCCCTAGGTCATAGTACTCTTTTCATGTGGCTCCACCGCAACTTCTGTGAGCCTGCCAGACAATGTAACCCGTAAGAAGGTGTGGAATACTGCACTAAATTTAGGGACATTCATGACCTTTGCACTGGTAACAGTATTCAGGAGACTTTTGGGGTTGGTGTACAGTCTCTGAGCTACCTCTAGACTGTGGCCTTGCTGGCCACACAAGGGACAAGGACCCAGGCACATGGTTTCATCTGCCCTAAATGCATATCGCCCGCACCTTTGTAGATAGAGTACAGAACAAATATTTGTTCTTTTTTGTTTTTCTTTGTTCACTTCATCTCCGGTGCGTATACAACAAAGGGTCTTTATCCCCCATGTTAGCAACAATAGTGCCATGGAATGAATAGTGGACAATATCCAAGTTATAGTGGTAGATTATGCCAAGAATGATGTGTTGGACCTGAGAAAAGCCGAAGAAGGTCCCAAAAAACTCCTTCATGAATAAGCACATTAACCTCTGGGCTTGTTCAGGCCTTCTTGGGGCTGCCAACATCCACAGAGAGGTTCCTTTGGGCCGCTGACATGCACAGAGGGGTTTCTTACACTTCAATTCTTTTACCATGTAACGCCCGGATGAAATTCAAATCAGAGTGGACTTCTTGAGGCTGCCAACATGCACGTTTCTTAGGTCCACATTCCTTTCTTGGGGCCGCCCACATGTACAGAGGGGTTTCCTACGCTCCAATGTTTTCACCTGTGCATTGCCCAGATGAAATTCAAACCAGAGCCAACTTTCTTGAGGCCACCAACTCACTGGTTGGGAGATTCAAATTTTTCACCTCAATTTACGGTGAAAAATGTTGTTTGTTTTTCAGACATTTTTCACCGAAAAAAGAGGTGAAAAATTTAAAACTTTTTCACCACTATTTCAAGTGGAATTCAAGGTGAAAAACTTGAAACAAAACTCATAATGTTTTACACCAACTATTCACCCAAAATTCAGCGGGTTTTTTCAGACATTTTTCACCGAAAAAAAAGGTGAAAAATTTAAAACTTTTTCACCACTATTTCAAGTGGAATTCAAGGTGAAAAACTTGAAACAAAACTCATAATGTTTTACACCAACTATTCACCTAAACTTCAGCGGGATTTTTACACATTTTTCACTGAGAAAAGAGGTGAAAAATTTAAACTTTTTTCACCACTATTTCAGGTGGAATTCAAGGTGAAAAACTTGAAACAAAATTTATGAGTTTTACACCAACTATTCACCCAAAATTCAGCGGATTTTTACGCATTTTTCACTGAGAAACGAGGTGAAAAATTTAAAACTTTTTTCACCACTATTTCAAGTGGAATTCAGGGTGAAAAACTTGAAACAAAATTTATAAGTTTTACACCAACTATTCACCCAAAATTCAGCGGAGTTTTACACATTTTTCAGTGAGAAACGAGGTGAAAAATTTAAAACTTTTTTCACCACTATTTCCAGTGGAATTTGAGGTGAAAAACTTGAAACAAAATTTATGAGTTTTACACCTCAAGATTCACCTCTATTGCCACCCGGAAATTGGGGTGGAAAATGTAAAACTTTATTCACAACAATATTCAGCGGAAAAAGTGCTGAAAAATTCGTGAAAAAAGTGATAAAAAAAGCGGTGAAAAATTTGAAACTGGGGTTCACATTTTTCACATATTTTTCACATATTTTTCACATTGTTTTCTACTGTAATTTTTGGTGAAAAATGTAATGAAATATACATGTTTTTTTTCACCCCATTTTACACCAAGAATATGACTGAAAAAGTTAAAACATTTTTCAGAGATTTTTCACTTGGAACTGAGGTGAAAAACTTGAAATATTTGAATTCAAGTTTTTCGGTGAAAAATGTGAATTTTTTTATTTCGAATTTTCCACCTCAAAATTCACCAGTTTTTCAGGTGAAAATATTGGTGAAAAACTTGAAACCTGGTTGGCTGAAAATGTCACTTGCTTTTCTCTTCTCCAGTTTTCCCTTAAGTGTGTCACATAGTTTGGGAGGTTGCAGCCGAAGAATTGGGGTAGAGCAGCACATGTATGTTGGTGGTCAGCGACTGTATGTTCCTTGTGACTACCTCTTCCAGTGGCTTTAGCTCTTCTGAATAGAAATGGTTTTAAACTGTTTCAAAAGTACAAGATATAAGGAGACAAACTTGTAGATATGATGGGAGTGCGCATGTTTTGGAACTAATTGAAGTTTGTTATTCGGTGAGCAAGCTTTCTGCTGGAGATCTGTGACAGGTCAAATACGTTGGTGAAAGTGTCCCTGGGTTTGTAGGTATGGCGGTCACTTCGCACATTTATTATTCCGGGGTTTTTTTCCCACTTTTCCACCTTTTTTTCGGGTCTTTAACTTTCCATACTTTTTTTTTGGGTGTTTTCATTCTGCTATTCTTTTCTTCCCATGGACACAGATTAGTATTCATTCAATGTGCTGGAACATGACAACTTTATGAACAAGACCTAGGGAGGACAGTGGTTTTGAACACTGCCCTACATTAGGGTTAAACACTCTTGATGGCCAAAGGTGATTGCGGTCGGTTGCATAATAAATGTGCAATGTGACCGCCATATGTAGGAACATAAGAACAACAATGGGATATTGGAAGAAAATTCGGTGGGCATGGTGGCAGAAAATCCGGTGCGGAATTGCCTCTTGCGCAGGCAAAACAATCTGAAGTGCCCAGTTTTGGGCATTCAGGTGGCAGATTTTCTATGGTAGGTCATGTCTTTACTGATTAGTAAAGAAAGTTGAAAATCGGGAAAAAGGGTGAAAAGGTGAAAAGAAAAGGTCAGAATAGTAAATATGCAATGTGACCGCCATACTACTGCATATCTGCAGCAGAAAATATGTAAGGACGATAACAAGATCCGGCCACTTTGGATTGTTTGGCCTGCATCTACGCCCCCCACGGACCCAGTGGGACCTCTGTCTGCAATAACTGACCTATCGTTGAAAATCTGCCAGCCAAATAACCAAAACTGGGCACTTCAGACTGTTTTGCCTGCGGGAGAGGCATTTCGGCAGTTCCACACCGATTTTTTTGCCAACATTGCACATGCATTGCTACGCTCCCCAAGGACCCCTCAGTGTTGTTTATTGCGATATCTGAGCAGCGGTAGGAAATCCGCGGGCCAGACACCTGAAAGTGGGCACTTCAGATTATTTTACCCGCGTGAGGGGCAGTTCCGCACCGAATTTTCTGCCAACATTGCATGTGTATTGCTACGCTCCCCAGGGACCCCTCAGTGTTGTTCATTGCGATATCTGACCAGCGGTAGAAAATCCGCGGGCCAGACACTCGAAAGAGGGCACTTCAGGTGGGTTTGCCCGTGCAAGCTGCAATTCTGCAGCGATTTTTCTGCCAAGATGGGACGCGCATTGCTATGCTCCTCAGAGACCCATCAGGGACTCCCTTTGCGATATCTGACCCGCAGTAGAAAATCTGCGGTCCAAATGACCAAAACTGGGCACTTTGGCTTGTTTTCCCCACATGAAGAGATCATTTTGCCCGTGCAAGCTGCACATTCTGCACCGATTTTCTGGCAACATGGCACACACTTTGCCACTCTCGAGCGGCGGTAGGAAATCCGCGGTCCAAATGACGAAAACTGGGCACTTTAGCTTGTTTTTCGTGCATAAGGAGATTATTGTGCCCGCACAAGCTGCAATTCTGCACCGATTTTTCTGCCAACATGGCACACGCCTTGCCATGCTCCCCAGAGACCCTTGAGTGGCCTTCATTGCAATATCTGACCGGCGGTAGGAAATCCGCGGGCCAAATGACCAAAACTGGGCACCCTAGCTTGTTTTTCCTGCATGAGGAGATTACTGTGCCTGCACAAGCTGCAATTCTGCACTGATTTTTCTGCCAACATGTTACATGCCTTGCCACGCTCCCCAGGGACCCTTCAGTGTCCTTCATTGCAATATCTGAGCAGCGGTAGAAAATCCGCGGGCCAGACACCCGAAAGTGGGCACTTCAGATTATTTTGCCCGCGTGAGGGCCAGTTCCTCACCGAATTTTTTGTCAACATTGCACGTGCATTGCCGCGCTCCCCAGGGGCTCTTCAGTGTCTTTGATTGCGATATCTGAGCGGCGGTAGGAAAGCCGCGGTCCAAATGACCCAAACTGGGCACTTTAGCTTGTTTTTCCTGCATAAGGAGATTATTATGCCCGCACAAGCTGCAATTCTGCACGGATTTTTCTGCCAACATGGCACACGCCTTGCCACGCTCCCCAGGGACCCTTCAGTGGCCTTCATTGCAATATCTGACCGGCGGTAGGAAATCCGCGGGCCAAATGACCAAAACTGGGCACCCTAGCTTGTTTTTCCTGCGTGAGGAGATTATTGTGCCCGCGCAACCTGCAATTCTGCACCGATTTTCCTACCAACATGGCACAGACCTTGCGATGGTCCCCCGGGGACCCTCGATATCTGAGCGGCGGTAGGAAATCCGCAGTCCAAATGACAAAAACTGGGCACTTTAGCTTGTTTTTTCCTGCATAAGGAGATTATTGTGGCCGCGCAAGCTGCAATTCTGCACCGATTTTTTCTGCCAACATGGCACACACCTTGCCGCGCTCCCCAGGGACCCTTCAGTGGCCTTCATTGCAATATCTGACCGGCGGTAGGAAATCCGCAGGCCAAATGACCAAAACTGGGCACCCTAGCTTGTTTTTTCCTGCATGAGGAGATTATTGTGCCCGCGCAAGCTGCAATTCTGCACCGATTTTTCTACCAACATAGGACACGCCTTGCCGCGCTCCTCAGGGACCCCTCAGTGTCCTTCATTGCAATATCTGACCGGCAGTAGAAAATCCGTGGGCCAGACACCCGAAAGTGGGCACATCAGATTATTTTGCCCGCGTGAGGGGCAGTTCCGCATCGAATTTTCTGCCAACATTGCACGTGCATTGCTACAACCCAGAGGGACCCCTCAGTGTCCTTTATTGCGTTATCTGACCAGCGGTAGAAAATCTGCGGGCCAAATGACCAAAACTGGGCACTTTAGTTTGTTTTTCCTGCATGAGGAGATTATTGTGCCCACGCAAGCTGCAATTCTGCACCGATTTTTGTGTCAACATGGCACACACCTTCCCACGCTTCCCAGGGACCCTTCAGTGTCCTTCATTGCGATATCTGAGCGGCAGTAGGAAATCCGCGGGCCAAATGACCAAAACTGGGCACTTTAGCTTGTTTTTCCTGCATGAGGAGATTATTGTGCCCGCGCAAGCTGTAATTCTGCACCGATTTTTCTGCCAACATGGCACACACCTTGCCGTGCTCCCCAGGGGACCCTCATTGTCTTTCATTGCGATATCTGACCGGCGGTAGAATATCCGCGGGCGAGACACCCGAAAGTGGGCAGTTCAGATTATTTTACCCGCGTGAGGGGCAGTTCCGCACCGAATTTTCTGCCAACATTACATGCGCATTGCCGTGCTCCCCAGGAACCCCTCGGCATCCTTCATTGCGATATCTGAGCGGCGGTAGAAAATCCGCGGGCTAGACACCCGAAAGTGGGCAGTTCAGATTATTTTGCCTGCGTGAGGGGCAGTTCCGCACCGAATTTTGTGCCAACATTGCATGCGCATTGCCGCGCTCCCCAGGGACCCTTCCGTGTCCTTCATTGCGATATCTGACCGGCGGTAGAAAATTCGCGGGCCAAATGACCAAAACTGGGCACTTTAGCTTGTTTTTCCTGCATGAGGAGATTATTGTGCCCGCACAAGCTGCAATTCTGCACCGATTTTTCTGCCAACATGGCACACACTTTGCCACGCTCCCCAGGGACCCTGCAGTGTCCTTCATTGCAATATCCGACCGGCGGTAGGAAGTCCGCGGTCCAAATGACCAAAACTGGGCACTTTAGCTTGTTTTTCCTGCAGCAGGAGATTATTGTGCCTGCACAAGCTGCAATTCTGCACCAATTTTTCTGCCAACATGGCACACACTTTCCCACGCTCCCCAGGGACCCTGCAGTGTCCTTCATTGCAATATCTGACCGGTGGTAGGAAATCCGCGGGCCAACTGACCAAAACTGGGCACTTTAGCTTGTTTTTCCTGCAGCAGGAGATTATTGTGCCTGCACAAGCTGCAACTCTGCACCGATTTTCCTGCCAACACGGTACATGCCTTGCCACGCTCCCCAGGGACCCCTCAGTGTCTTTCATTGGGATATCTGACCGACGGTAGAAAATCCGCGGGCGAGACACCCGAAAGTGGGCACTTCAGATTATTGTGCCTGCGCAAGCTGCAATTCTGCACCGATTTTTCTCCCAACATGGCACACGCCTTGCCACGCTCCTCAGGGACCCCTCAGTGTCCTTTATTGCAATATCTGACCGGCAGCAGAAAATCCGCGGGCCAGACACCCGAAAGTGGGCACTTCAGATTATTTTGCCCGCGTGAGGGGCAGTTCCGCCCCGAATTTTCTGCCAACCTTGCATGCGCATTGCCGCGCTCCCCAGGAACCCCTCAGTGTCTTTCATTGGGATATCTGACCGACGGTAGAAAATCCGCGGGCGAGACACCCGAAAGTGGGCAGTTCAGATTATTTTACCCGCGTGAGGGGCAGTTCCGCACCGAATTTTCTGCCAACATTGCATGCGCATTGCCGCGCTCCCCAGGAACCCCTCGGCATCCTTCATTGCGATATCTGAGCGGCGGTAGAAAATCCGCGGGCCAGACACCCGAAAGTGGGCACTTCAGATTGTTTTGCCCGCGTGAGGGGCAGTTCCACACCAAGTTTTCTGCCAACACTGCACACGCATTGCCGCGCTCCCCAGGGACCCTTCCGTGTCCTTCATTGCGATATCTGAGTGGCAGTACAAAATCTGCGGGTCAGACACCCGAAAGTGGGCACTTCAGATTATTTTGCCCGCGTGAGGGGCAGTTCCGCACCGAATTTTCTGCCAACATTGCATGAGCATTGCCACGCTGCCCAGGGACCCATCAGGTCCTTCCTTTGCAATATCTGACTCACCGTAGAAAATCCGCGGGCCAAATGACCAAAACTGGGCACTTTAGCTTGTTTTTCCTGCATGAGGAGATTATTGTGCCCGCACAGGCTGCACTTCTGCACCGAATTTTCTGCCAACATTGCACGTGCATTGCCACACTCCCCAGGAACCCTGCAGTGTCCTTCATTGCAATATCTGACTGGCGGTAGAAAATCCGTGGGCCAAATGACCAAAACTGGGCACCTTAGCTTGTTTTTCCTGCAAGCTTGTTTTTCCTGCTTGAGGAGATTATTTTGCCCGCGCAAGCTACAATTCTGCACCGATTTTTCTGCCAACATGGCACACACCTTGCCACGGTCCCCAGGGACCCCTCAGTGTCTTTCATTGTGATCTCTGACCGACGGTAGACAATCCGCGGGCCAGACTCCCGAAAGTAGGCACATCGGAAGATAGCCCAATGAAAGACACTGAAGGGTCCCTGGGGAGCGTGGCAAGGCATGTACCGTGTTGGCAGAAAAATCGGTGCAGAATTGCAGCTTGTGCGGGCACAATAATCTCCTCATGCCGGAAAAACAAGCTAAGGTGCCCAGTTTTGGTCATTTGGCCCGGGGATTTTCTACCACCGGTCAGATATCGCAATGAAAGACACTGCGGGGTCCCTAGGGAGCGTGGTAATGCGCGTGCAATGTTGGCAGAAAATTCAGTGCGGAACTGCCCCTCACGCGGGCAAAATAATCTGAAGTGCCCACTTTCGGGTGTCTGGCCCGCGGATTTTCTACCGTCGGTCAGAGATCGCAATGAAAGACACTGAGGGGTCCCTGGGGAGCGTGGCAATGCGCGTGCAATGTTGGCAGAAAATTCGGTGCAGAATTGCAGCTTGTGCCGGCACAAGAATCTCCTCATGCAGGAAAAACAAGCTAAAATGCCCAGTTTTGGTCATTTGGCCTGCAGATTTTCTACCGCTGGTCAGATATCACGATGAAAGACACTGAGGGGTCTCTGGGGAGCATGGAAAGGTGTGTGCCATGTTGGCAGAAAAATCGGTGCAGAATTGTAGCTTGCGCGGGCAAAATAATCTCCTCAAGCAAAAAAAACAAGCTAAAGTGCCCAGTTTTGGTCATTTGGCCTGCAGATTTTCTACCGTGGGTCAGCTATCGCAAACGGAGGCCGTGATCGGTCCCTGGGGAGCATAGCAGTGCACATCACATCGTGGCAGAAAAATCACTGCGGAATTGCAGCTTGTGCGGGCAAACCCATCTGAAGTGCCCACTTTCGGGTGTCTGACCCGCGGATTTTCTACCGCCCGTCGGACATTGCAATGAAGGACACTGCAGGGTCCCTGGGGAGCACAGGAATGCGTGTGCCATGTTGGCAGAAAATTCGGTGCGGAACTGCCCCTCACACAGGCACAATAATCTGAAGTGCCCACTTTCGGATGTCTGGCCCGCAGATTTTCTACCGCCGGTCAGATATTGCAATGAAGGACACTGAAGGGCCCCTGGGGAGGGTAACAATGTGGGTGCCCTGTTGGCAGAAAATTCGAGGCAGAACTGCTTCTCACGAGGGCAAAATAATCTCCTCATGCGGAGAAAACAAGCTAAAGTGCTCAGTTTTCGTAGTTTGGGCCGCAGATTTTCTACTGCGGGTCAGATATTGCAAAGGGAGGCCCCGATGGGTCCCTGGAGAGCATAGCAATGCGGGTTCCATCTTGGCAGAAAAATCGGGGCAGATCTGCAGCTTGCACAGGCAAACCCACCTGAAGTGCCCACTTTCAGGTGTCTGACCTGCGGATTCTCTACCGCTGGCCAGATATTGCAATGAAGAACACTGGGGGGTCCCTGGGAAGCGTAGCAATGCGCGTACCATGTTGGCCAAAAATTCAGTGCGGAACTGCCCCTCACGCGGGCAAGATAATCTCCTCATGCGGAGAAAACACACTAAAGTGCCCAGTTTTTGTAGTTTGGACCGCGGATTTTCTACCACGGGTCAGATATTGCAAAGGGAGGCCCTGATTGGTCCCTGGGGAGCATAGCAATTCACATCCTATCCTGGCAGAAAACCGCTGCAGGAGTGCAGCTTGCGCGGGCAAACCCACCTGAAGTGCCCACTTTCGGTTGTCTGACCCGTGGATTTTCTACCGCCGGTCGGATATCGCAATGAAGGACACTGAAGGGTTCCTGGGGAGCACAGCAATGTGTGTGCCATGTTGGCAGAAAAATCGGTGCAGAATTGCAGCTTGCGCAGGCAAAATAATCTCCTGATGCAGGAAAAACAAGCTAAAGTGCCCAGTTTTGGTCCTTTGGCCCGCGGATTTTCTACGGCGGGTCAGATATCGGAGAGAGAAGCCCTGATGGGTCCCTGGGGAGCGTGGCAAGGCGTGTGCCATGTTGGCAGAAAGCTCGGTGCAGAATTGCAGCTTGCGCGGGCAAAATAATCTCCTTATGCTGGAAAAACAAGCTAAAGAGCCCGGTTTTGGTCATTTGGCCCGCGGATTTTCTACCACCGGTCAGATATTGCAATGAAGGACACTGAAGGGTCCCTGGGGAGCGTGGTACGTGCAATGTTGGCAGAAAATTCGGTGGGGAACTGCCCCTCACGCGGGCAAAATAATCTGAAGTGCCTACCTTCGGGTGTCTGACCCACGGATTTTCTACCGCTGGTCAGATATTGCAATGGGTGACACTGAGGGGTCCCTGGGAAGCATAGCAAAGTGTGTGCCATGTTGGCAGAAGAATCGGTGCAGAATTGCAGCTTGCGCGGGCAAAATAATGTCCTCATGCAGGAAAAACAAGCTAAAGTGCCCAGTTTTGGTCATTTGGCCCGCAGATTTTCTATGGCGGGTCAGATATCGCAAAGGGAGGCCGTGATAGGTCCCTGGGAAGCACAGGAATGTGCGTTCCATTTTGGCAGAAAAATCGGGGCAGAACTGCAGCTTGGGCGGGCAAACCAATCTGAAGTGCCCACTTTCGGGTGTCTGACCCGCAGATATTCTACCGCTGGTCAGATATCACAATGAAAGACACTGAGGGGTCCCTGGGGAGCATAGCAATGCACATCCCATCTTGGCAGAAAAATGGGGGCAGAATTGCAGCTTGCAGGGGCAAGCCCACCTGAAGTGCCCACTTTCAGGTGTCTGACCCACGGAGATTCCACCACTGGTCAGATATCGCAATGAACAACACTGAGGGGTTCCTGGGGAGCATAGCAATGTGTGTGCCATGTTGGCAGACAAATTGGTGCAGAACTCCCCCTCACGCGGGCAAAATAATCTGAAGTGCTTACTTTCGGGTGTCTGACCCGCGAATTTTCTACCGCCAGTCAGATATCGCAATGAAGATCACTGAAGGGTCCCTGGGGAGCGTAGTAATGCGCGTGCTATGTTGGCAGAAAAATCGAGGCTGAACTGCTTCTCACGAGGGCGAAATAATCTCCTCATACGGAGAAAGCAAGCTAAAGCCCCCAGTTTTTGTGGTTTGGACCGCGGATTTTGTACTGCGGGTCAGATATCGCAGGAAGCGGCCCCAAGGGGTACCCAGGGAGCATGGCAATGCGCGTCCCATCTTAGCAAAGAAATCGCTCCGGAATTGCAGCTTGCATGGGCAAACCAATCGGAAGTGCCCACTTTCGGGTGTCTGACCTGCGGATTTACTACCGCTGGTCAGATATTGCAATGAAAAACACTGAGGGTTCCCGGGGGAGCACAGCAATGTGTGTCATGTTGGCAGAAGAATCAGTGCAGAATTGCAGCTTGTGCGGGCAAACCCACCTGAAGTGCCCACTTTCAGGTGTCTGACCCGCGGATTTCCTACCGCTGGTCAAATATTGCAAAGGGAGGCCCCGATAGGTCCCTAGGGAGTATAGCAATGCGGGTCCCATCCTGGCAGATAAATTACTGTGGAATTGCAGCTTGCGCAGGCAAACCAACCTGAAGTGCCCACTTTCGGGTGTCGGACCTGCGGATTTTGAACCGCTGGTCAGATATCGCAATGAAGGAGACTGAGGGGTTCCTGGGGAGCGTAGCAATGCGCCTGCCATGTTGGCAGAAAATTCGGTGCCAAACTGCCCCTCACGCGGGCAAGATAATCTCCTCATGCGGAGAAAACACACTAAAGTGCCCAGTTTTTGTAGTTTGGACCGCGGATTTTCTGCCATAGGTCAGATATTGCAAAAAGGCCCTGGTGGGTCCCCGGGGAGCATAGCAATGCGCGTCCCATCTTGGCAGAAAAATCGCTGCAGGATTGCAGCTTGCATGGGCAAACCCACGTGAAGTGCCCACTTTCAGGTGTCTGACCCGCGGATTTTCTACCGCTGGTCAGGTATCACAATGAAGGCCACTGAGGGGTCCCTGGGGAGCACAGCAATGTGTGCCATGTTGGCAGAAAGATCGGTGCAGAATTGCAGCTTGTGCGGGCAAACCCACCTGAAGTGCCCACTTTCGGGTGTCTGACCCGCGCGGATTTTCTACCGCTGGTCAGATATTGCAATGAGAGACACTGAGGGATCCCTGGGGATCGTAGCGATGCACGTGCCATATTAGCAGAAAATTCGGTGCAGTACTGCCCCTCACGTGGGCAAAATAATCTGAAGCACCCACTTTCGGGTGCCTGGCCCGCGGATTTGCTACTGCGGGTCAGATATCGCAAAGGGAGGCCCTGATGGGTCCCTGGGGAGCATAGCAATGCGGGTCCCATCTTGGCAGAAAAATCGGGGCGGAACTGCAGCTTGGGCGGGCAAACCAATCTGAAGTGCCCACTTTCGAGTGTTTGACCCGCGGATTTTTTACCGCTGGTCAGGTATCGCAATGAAAGACACTCAGGGGTCCCTGGGGAGCGTAGAAATGCACGTGAACTGTTGGCAGAAAATTCGGTGTGGAACTGCCCCTCACGCGGACACAATACTCTGAAGTGCCCACTTTCGGATGTCTGGCCCGCGGATTTTCTACCGCAGGTCTGATATCCCAATGAAGGACACTAAAGGGTTCCTGGGGAGCGTGGCAAGGCGTGTGCCATGTGAGCAGAGACATTGAGGCGCAACTGCCTCTCATGTGGGCAAAATGATCTCTTCAGGGACCCCTCAGTGTCCTTTGTTGTGATATCTGACCAGCGGTAAAGAATTCGCGGGCCAAATGACCAAAACTGGGCACTTTAGCTTGTTTTCCCGCATGAGGAGCTTATGTTGCCCGCACAGGCTGCAATTCTACACCGATTTGCCTGGGAACATGGCACGCGCATTGCTACGCTCCCCAGGGACCCGTCAGTGTCTCCTATTGCAATATCTGATCAGCGGTAGAAAATCCGCAAGCCAGACACCCGAAAGTGGGCACTTCAGGCGGGTTTGCCCGCGCAAGCTGCAATTCTGCACCGATTTTTCTGCCAACATAGCAAACACATTGCTGTGCTTCCCAGGGACCCCTCAGTGTTGTTCATTGCAATATCTGACCAGCGGTGGAAAATCCGCGGATCAGACACCTGAAAGTGGGCACTTCAGGTAGGTTTGCCCCCGCAAGCTACAATTCTGCACCGAACTTTCTGCCAACATGGCATGCACATTACTATGCTCCCCAGAGACCCTTCAGTGACCTTCATTGCGATATCTGACCAGCGGCCAGACACCCGAAAGTGGGCACTTCAGATTATTTTGCAGGTCCCATCTTGGCAGAAAGCTTGCACGGGCAAACCCACCTGAAGTGCCCACTTGCGCGCGTCTGGCCCGCGGATTCTCCACCGCCGGGCAGATATTGCAAAGGAAGACACTGAAGGGTCCCTGGGGTGGATAGCAATCTGCATCCCATCTTGGCAGAAAAATCGTTGCAGAATCGCAGCTTGCACGGGCAAACCAATCCGCAGTGACTTTTGGGTGTCTGACCCGTGGGTTTTCTACCGCTGGTCAGATATTGCAATGAAAGACACTGCGGGGTTCATGGGGAGCGTAGCAATGCGCCTGCCACGTTGGCAGAGAAATTGAGGTGCAACTGCCTCTCTCGTGGGCAAAATAATCTGAAGTGCCCACTTTCGGGTGTCTGGCCTGCGGATTTTCTACCGCTGGTCAGATATTGCGGTGAGCGACACTGAGGGGTCCCTGGGGAGCGTAGCAATGCATGTGTAATGTTGGCAGAAAAATTGGTGCAGAATTGCAGCTTGCGCCCGCTCACTTTCTGGTGTCTGGCCCGCGGATTGTCTACCGCCGGTCAGATATTAAAATGAAATTTTTCTGCCAAGATGGGATGTGCATTGCTATGCTCCCCAGGGACCCCTCAGTGTCTTTCATTGTGATATCTGACCAGCGGTAGAATATCTGCGGGTCAGACACCCGAAAGTGGGCACTTCAGATTGGTTTGCCCGCCCAAGCTGCAGTTCTGCCCCGATTTTTCTGCCAAAATGGAACGCACATTCCTGTGCTTCCCAGGGACCTATCACGGCCTCCCTTTGCGATATCTGACCCGCCATAGAAAATCTGCGGGCCAAATGACCAAAACTGGGCACTTTAGCTTGTTTTTCCTGCATGAGGGCATTATTTTGCCCGCGCAAGCTGCAATTCTGCACCGATTCTTCTGCCAACATTGCACACACTTTGCTACGCTCCCCAGGGACCCCTCAGTGTCACCCATTGCAATATCTGACCAGCGGTAGAAAATCCGCGGGTCAGACACCCGAAGGTAGGCACTTCAGATTATTTTGCCCGCGTGAGGGGCAGTTCCCCACCGAATTTTCTGCCAACATTGCACGCGCATTACCACGCTCCCCAGGGACCCTTTAGTGTCCTTCATTGCAATATCTGACCGGTGGTAGAAAATCCGCGGGCCAAATGACCAAAACCGGGCTCTTTAGCTTGTTTTTCCAGCATAAGGAGATTATTTTGCCCGCGCAAGCTGCAATTCTGCACCAAGCTTTCTGCCAACATGGCACACGCCTTGCCACGCTCCCCAGGGACCCATCAGGGCTTCTCTCTGCGATATCTGACCCGCCGTAGAAAATCCGCGGGCCAAAGGACCAAAACTGGGCACTTTAGCTTGTTTTTCCTGCATCAGGAGATTATTTTGCCTGCGCAAGCTGCAATTCTGCACCGATTTTTCTGCCAACATGGCACACACATTGCTGTGCTCCCCAGGAACCCTTCAGTGTCCTTCATTGCGATATCCGACCGGCGGTAGAAAATCCACGGGTCAGACAACCGAAAGTGGGCACTTCAGGTGGGTTTGCCCGCGCAAGCTGCACTCCTGCAGCGGTTTTCTGCCAGGATAGGACGTGAATTGCTATGCTCCCCAGGGACCAATCAGGGCCTCCCTTTGCGATATCTGACCCGTGGTAGAAAATCCGCGGTCCAAACTACAAAAACTGGGCACTTTAGTGTGTTTTCTCCGCATGAGGAGATTATTTTGCCCATCTGGGGGGCAGTTCCGCACTGAATTTTCGGCCAACATGGTACGCGCATTGCTACGCTTCCCAGGGACCCCCCAGTGTTCTTCATTGCAATATCTGGCCAGCGGTAGAGAATCCGCAGGTCAGACACCTGAAAGTGGGCACTTCAGGTGGGTTTGCCTGTGCAAGCTGCAGATCTGCTCCGATTTTTCTGCCAAGATGGAACCCGCATTGCTATGCTCTCCAGGGACCCATCGGGGCCTCCCTTTGCAATATCTGACCCGCAGTAGAAAATCCGCGGCCCAAACTACGAAAACTGCGGTCCAAACTACGAAAACTGAGCACTTTAGCTTGTTTTCTCCGCATGAGGAGATTATTTTGCCCTCGTGAGAAGCAGTTCTGCCTCGAATTTTCTGCCAACAGGGCACCCACATTGTTACCCTCCCCAGGGGCCCTTCAGTGTCCTTCATTGCAATATCTGACCGGCGGTAGAAAATCTGCGGGCCAGACATCCGAAAGTGGGCACTTCAGATTATTGTGCCTGTGTGAGGGGCAGTTCCGCACCGAATTTTCTGCCAACATGGCACACGCATTCCTGTGCTCCCCGGGGACCCTGCAGTGTCCTTCATTGCAATGTCCGACCGGCGGTAGAAAATCCGCGGGTCAGACACCCGAAAGTGGGCACTTCAGATGGGTTTGCCCGCACAAGCTGCAATTCCGCAGTGATTTTTCTGCCACGATGTGATGTGCACTGCTATGCTCCCCAGGGACCGATCACGGCCTCCGTTTGCGATAGCTGACCCACGGTAGAAAATCTGCAGGCCAAATGACCAAAACTGGGCACTTTAGCTTGTTTTTTTTGCTTGAGGAGATTATTTTGCCCGCGCAAGCTACAATTCTGCACCGATTTTTCTGCCAACGTGGCACACACCTTGCCACGCTCCCCAGAGACCCCTCAGTGTCTTTCATCGTGATATCTGACCAGCGGTAGAAAATCTGCAGGCCAAATGACCAAAACTGGGCATTTTAGCTTGTTTTTCCTGCATGAGGAGATTCTTGTGCCGGCACAAGTTGCAATTCTGCACCGAATTTTCTGCCAACATTGCACGCGCATTGCCACGCTCCCCAGGGACCCCTCAGTGTCTTTCATTGCGATCTCTGACCGACGGTAGAAAATCCGCGGGCCAGACACCCGAAAGTGGGCACTTCAGATTATTTTGCCCGCGTGAGGGGCAGTTCCGCACTGAATTTTCTGCCAACATTGCATGGGCATTACCACACTCCCTAGGGACCCCGCAGTGTCTTTCATTGCGATATCTGACCGGTGGTAGAAAATCCCCGGGCCAAATGACCAAAACTGGGCACCTTAGCTTGTTTTTCCTGCATGAGGAGATTATTGCGCCCGCACAAGCTGCAATTCTGCACCGATTTTTCTGCCAACACGGTACATGCCTTGCCACGCTCCCCAGGGACCCTTCAGTGTCTTTCATTGGGCTATCTTCTGATGTGCCTACTTTCGGGAGTCTGGCCCGCGGATTGTCTACCGTCGGTCAGAGATCACAATGAAAGACACTGAGGGGTCCCTGGGGACCGTGGCAAGGTGTGTGCCATGTTGGCAGAAAAATCGGTGCAGAATTGTAGCTTGCGCGGGCAAAATAATCTCCTCAAGCAGGAAAAACAAGCTTGCAGGAAAAACAAGCTAAGGTGCCCAGTTTTGGTCATTTGGCCCACGGATTTTCTACCGCCAGTCAGATATTGCAATGAAGGACACTGCAGTGTTCCTGGGGAGTGTGGCAATGCACGTGCAATGTTGGCAGAAAATTCGGTGCAGAAGTGCAGCCTGTGCGGGCACAATAATCTCCTCATGCAGGAAAAACAAGCTAAAGTGCCCAGTTTTGGTCATTTGGCCCGCGGATTTTCTACTGTGAGTCAGATATTGCAAAGGAAGGACCTGATGGGTCCCTGGGGAGCGTGGCAATGCCCATGCAATGTTGGCAGAAAATTCGGTGCGGAACTGCCCCTCACGCGGGCAAAATAATCTGAAGTGCCCACTTTCGGGTGTCTGACCCGCAGATTTTGTACTGCCACTCAGATATCGCAATGAAGGACACGGAAGGGTCCCTGGGGAGCGCGGCAATGCGTGTGCAGTGTTGGCAGAAAACTTGGTGTGGAACTGCCCCTCACGCAGGCAAAACAATCTGAAGTGCCCACTTTCGGGTGTCTGGCCCGCGGATTTTCTACCGCCGCTCAGATATCGCAATGAAGGATGCCGAGGGGTTCCTGGGGAGCGCGGCAATGTGCATGCAATGTTGGCAGAAAATTCAGTGCGGAATTGCCCCTCACGCGGGTAAAATAATCTGAACTGCCCACTTTCGGGTGTCTCGCCCGCGGATTTTCTACCGTCGGTCAGATATCCCAATGAAAGACACTGAGGGGTCCCTGGAGAGCGTGGCAAGGCATGTACCATGTTGGCAGGAAAATTGGTGCAGAATTGCAGCTTGTGCAGGCACAATAATCTCCTGCTGCAGGAAAAACAAGCTAAAGTGCCCAGTTTTGGTCATTTGGCCCGCGGATTTCCTACCGCCGGTCAGATATTGCAATGAGGGACACTGCAGGGTCCCTAGGGAGCGTGGCAAAGTGTGTGCCATGTTGGCAGAAAAATCGGTGCAGAATTGCAGCTTGTGCGGGCACAATAATCTCCTCATGCAGGAAAAACAAGCTAAAGTGCCCAGTTTTGGTCATTTGGCCCGCGGATTTCCTACTGCCGCTCAGATATCGCAATGAAGGACACTGAAGGGTCCCTGGGAAGCGTGGGAAGGCGTGTGCCATGTTGACAGAAAAATCGGCGCAGAATTGCAGCTTGCGTGGGCACAATAATCTCCTCATGCAGGAAAAACAAACTAAAGTGCCCAGTTTTGGTCATTTGGCCCGCCGATTTCCAACTGCCGCTCAGATATCGCAATGAAAGCCACTGAGGGGTTCCTGAGGAGCGTGGCAAGGCATGTACCGTGTTGGCAGAAAAATCAGTGCAGAATTGCAGCTTGTGCGGGCACAATAATCTCCTCATGCAGGACAAACAAGCTAAAGTGCCCAGTTTTCGTCATTTGGGCCCGCGGCTTTTCTACCGCTGGGCAGATATTGCAATCAAGGACACCGAGGGGTCCCTGGGGAGCGCGGCAATACACATCCAATGTTAGCAGACAATTCAGTGCGGAACTGCCCCTCATGCGGGCAGGATAATCTGAAGTGCCTACTTTCGGGTGTCTGGCCCGCGGATTTTCTACCGCCGGTCAGATATCGCAATAAAAGACACTGAGGGGTCCCTGAGGAGCGCGGCAAGGCGTGTGCCATGTTGCTAGAAAAACCGGTGCAGAATTGGAACTTGCGCGGGGACAATAATCTCCTCATGCAGGAAAAACAAGCTAAAGTGCCCAGTTTTGGTCATTTGGCCCGCGGATTTTCTACCGCCGGTCAGATATCGCAATGAAGGACACTGAGGGGTCCCTGGGGAGTGCGGCAATGCGCATGCGATGTTGGGAGAAAATTCGGTGCGGAACTGCCCCTCACGCGGGCAAAGTAATCTGAAGTGCCTACTTTCGGGTGTCGGGCCCGCGGATTTTCTACCGCCGGTCAGATATCGCAATAAAGGACACTGAGGGGTCCCTGAGGAGCGCGGCAAGGCGTGTGCCATGTTGCTAGAAAAACCGGTGCAGAATTGGAACTTGCGCGGGGACAATAATCTCCTCATGCAGGAAAAACAAGCTAAAGTGCCCAGTTTTGGTCATTTGGCCCGCGGATTTCCTACTGCCGCTCAGATATCGCGATGAAGGGGACCGAAGGGTCCCTGAGGAGCGCGGTAAGGCGTGTGCCATGTTGGTAGAAAAATCGGTGCAGAATTGCAGCTTACGCGGGCACAATAATCTCCTCATGCAGGAAAAACAAGCTAAAGTGCCCAGTTTTTGTCATTTGGACCGCCGATTTTCTACCACGGGTCAGATACCGCAATGAAGGACACTGAGGGGCCCCTGGCGAGCGTGGCAATGCGTGTGCAATGTTGCCGGAAAATTCGGTGTGGAACTGCCCCTCACGCGGGCAAAACAATCTGAAGTCCCCACTTTCGGGTGTCTGGCCCACGGATTTTCTACTGCCAGTCAGATATCGCAATGAAGGACACTGAAGGGTCTCTGGGGAGCGCGGCGAGGCATGTGCCATGTTGGTAGAAACATCGGTGCAGAATTGCAGCTTGCGCAGGCAAAATAATCTCCTCATGCAGGAAAAACAAGCTAATGTGCTCAGTTTTGGTCATTTGGCCCGCGACTTTTCTACCGCTTGGCAGATATCGCAATGAAGGACACTGAGGGGTCCCTGGGGAGCACGGCAATGCGCGTGCAATGTTGGCAGAAAATTCAGTGCGGAACTGCCCCTCACGCGGGCAAGATAATCTGAAGTGCCTACTTCCGGGTGTCTGGCCCGCAGATTTTCTACCGCCGGTCGTATATCGCAATGAAGGACACCCAGGGGTTCCTGGGAAGTGCGGTAATGCCCGTGAAATGTTTGCAGAAAATTCAGTGCGGAACAGCTCCTCACGCGGGCAAAATAATCTGAAGTGCCCACTTTCGGGTGTCTGGCCCACGGATTTTCTACTGCCAGTCAGATATTACGATGAAGGACACTGAGGGGTCTCTGGGGAGCGCGGCGAGGCGTGTGCCATGTTGTTAGAAAAATCGGTGCAGAATTGCAGCTTGCGCAGGCACAATAATCTCCTCATGCAGGAAAAAACAAGCTAATGTGCCCAGTTTTGGTCATTTGGCCCGCGGATCTTCTATTGCCGGTCAAATATCGCAATGAAGGACACCGAAGGGTCCCTGGGGAGCGCGGCAAGGCGTGTGCCATGTTGGCAGAAAAATCGGTGCAGAATTGCAGCTTGCGCGGGCACAATAATCTCCTCATGCAGGAAAAAACAAGCTAGGGTGCCCAGTTTTGGTCATTTGGCCCGCGGATTTCCTACCGCCGGTGAGATATTGCAATGAAGGCCACTGAAGGGTCCCTGGGGAGCGCGGCAAGGTGTGTGCCATGTTGGCAGAAAAATCGGTGCAGAATTGCAGCTTGTGCGGGCACAATAATCTCCTCATGCGGGAAAAACAAGCTAAAGTGCCCAGGTTTGGTCATTTGGCCTCCGGATTTCCTACTGCCGCTCAGATATCGCAATGAAGGACACTGAAGGGTCCCTGGGGAGCGTGGCAATGCATGTACCCTGTTGGCACAAAAATCGGTGCAGAATTGCAGCTTGCGCGGGCACAGTAACCTCCTCATGCAGGAAAAAACAAGCTAAAGTGCCCAGTTTTGGTCATTTGGCCCGCGGATTTCCTACCACCGGTCAGATATTGCAATGAAGGCCACTGAAGGCTCCCTGAGGAGCGTGGCAAGGCGTGTACCATGTTGGCAGAAAAATCGGTGCAGAATTGCAGCTTGCCCGGGCACAATAATCTCCTTATGCAGGAAAAAACAAGCTAAAGTGCCCAGTTTTTGTCATTTGGACTGCAGATTTCCTACCGCCGCTCAGATATCGCAATGAAGGACGCCGAGGGTCCCCGGGGGAGCATCGCAAGGTCTGTGCCATGTTGGTAGGAAAATCGGTGCAGAATTGCAGGTTGCGCAGGCACAATAATCTCCTCACGCAGGAAAAACAAGCTAAAGTGCCCAGCTTTGGTCATTTGGCCCGCGGATTTTGTAATCCTGTCAGATATTGCAATGAAGGCCACTGAAGGGTCCCTGGGGAGCGTGGCAAGGTATGTAACGTGTTGGCAGAAAAATTGGTGCAGAATTGCAGCTTGCGCGGGCACAGTAATCTCCTCATGCAGGAAAAACAAGCTAGGGTGCCCAGTTTTGGTCATTTGACCCGCGGATTTCCTACCGCCGCTCAGATATCGCAATGAAGGACATTGAGGGTCCCTGGGGGGCATGGCAAGGCGTGTGCCATGTTGGCAGAAAAATCGGTGCAGAATTGCAGCTTGCGCGGGCACAATAATCTCCTTATGCAGGAAAAACAAGCTAAAGTGCCCAGTTTTGGTCATTTGGACCGCGGATTTCCTACCGCCGCTCAGATATCGCAATGAAGGACATTGAGGGTCCCCGGGGGAGCATGGCAAGGTCTGTGCCATGTTAGTAAGAAAATCGGTGCAGAATTGCAGCTTGCACGGGCACAATAATCTCCTCATGCAGGAAAAACAAGCTAGGGTGCCCAGTTTTGGTCATTTGGCCCGCGGATTTCCTACCACCGGTCAGATATAGCAATGAAGGCCACTGAAGGGTCCCTGGGGGGCATGGCAAGGCGTGTACCATGTTGGCAGAAAAATCGGTGCAGAATTGCAGCTTGCCCGGGCACAATAATCTCCTTATGCAGGAAAAAACAAGCTAAAGTGCCCAGTTTTTGTCATTTGGACTGCAGATTTCCTACCGCCGCTCAGATATCGCAATGAAGGACGCCGAGGGTCCCCGGGGGAGCATCGCAAGGTCTGTGCCATGTTGGTAGGAAAATCGGTGCAGAATTGCAGGTTGCGCAGGCACAATAATCTCCTCACGCAGGAAAAACAAGCTAAAGTGCCCAGCTTTGGTCATTTGGCCCGCGGATTTTGTAATCCTGTCAGATATTGCAATGAAGGCCACTGAAGGGTCCCTGGGGAGCGTGGCAAGGTATGTAACGTGTTGGCAGAAAAATTGGTGCAGAATTGCAGCTTGCGCGGGCACAGTAATCTCCTCATGCAGGAAAAACAAGCTAGGGTGCCCAGTTTTGGTCATTTGACCCGCGGATTTTGTAATCCTGTCAGATATTGCAATGAAGGCCACTGAAGGGTCCCTGGGGAGCGTGGCAAGGTATGTAACGTGTTGGCAGAAAAATTGGTGCAGAATTGCAGCTTGCGCGGGCACAGTAATCTCCTCATGCAGGAAAAACAAGCTAGGGTGCCCAGTTTTGGTCATTTGACCCGCGGATTTCCTACCGCCGGTCAGATATTGCAATGAAGGCCACTGAAGGGTCCCTGGGGGGCATGGCAAGGCGTGTGCCATGTTGGCAGAAAAATCGGTGCAGAATTGCAGCTTGCGCGGGCACAATAATCTCCTTATGCAGGAAAAACAAGCTAAAGTGCCCAGCTTTGGTCATTTGGCCCGCGGATTTTGTAATCCTGTCAGATATTGCAATGAAGGCCACTGAAGGGTCCCTGGGGAGCGTGGCAAGGTATGTAACGTGTTGGCAGAAAAATTGGTGCAGAATTGCAGCTTGCGCGGGCACAGTAATCTCCTCATGCAGGAAAAACAAGCTAGGGTGCCCAGTTTTGGTCATTTGACCCGCGGATTTCCTACCGCCGGTCAGATATTGCAATGAAGGCCACTGAAGGGTCCCTGGGGGCATGGCAAGGCGTGTACCATGTTGGCAGAAAAATCGGTGCAGAATTGCAGCTTGCCCGGGCACAATAATCTCCTTATGCAGGAAAAAACAAGCTAAAGTGCCCAGTTTTTGTCATTTGGACTGCAGATTTCCTACCGCCGCTCAGATATCGCAATGAAGGACGCCGAGGGTCCCCGGGGGAGCATCGCAAGGTCTGTGCCATGTTGGTAGGAAAATCGGTGCAGAATTGCAGGTTGCGCAGGCACAATAATCTCCTCACGCAGGAAAAACAAGCTAAAGTGCCCAGCTTTGGTCATTTGGCCCGCGGATTTTGTAATCCTGTCAGATATTGCAATGAAGGCCACTGAAGGGTCCCTGGGGAGCGTGGCAAGGTATGTAACGTGTTGGCAGAAAAATTGGTGCAGAATTGCAGCTTGCGCGGGCACAGTAATCTCCTCATGCAGGAAAAACAAGCTAGGGTGCCCAGTTTTGGTCATTTGACCCGCGGATTTCCTACCGCCGGTCAGATATTGCAATAAAAGACACTGAGGGGTCCCTGGGGAGCGTGGCAAGGCGTGTGCCATGTTGGCAGAAAAATCCGTGCAGAATTGCAGCTTGTGCGGGCATAATAATCTCCTTATGCAGGAAAAACAAGCTAAAGTGCCCAGTTTGGGTCATTTGGACCGCGGCTTTCCTACCGCCGCTCAGATATCGCAATCAAAGACACTGAAGAGCCCCTGGGGAGCGCGGCAATGCACGTGCAATGTTGACAAAAAATTCGGTGAGGAACTGGCCCTCACGCGGGCAAAATAATCTGAAGTGCCCACTTTCGGGTGTCTGGCCCGCGGATTTTCTACCGCTGCTCAGATATTGCAATGAAGGACACTGAAGGGTCCCTGGGGAGCGTGGCAAGGCATGTAACATGTTGGCAGAAAAATCAGTGCAGAATTGCAGCTTGTGCAGGCACAGTAATCTCCTCATGCAGGAAAAACAAGCTAGGGTGCCCAGTTTTGGTCATTTGGCCCGCGGATTTCCTACCGCCGGTCAGATATTGCAATGAAGGCCACTCAAGGGTCTCTGGGGAGCATGGCAAGGCGTGTGCCATGTTGGCAGAAAAATCGGTGCAGAATTGCAGCTTGTGCGGGCACAATAATCTCCTTATGCACGAAAAACAAGCTAAAGTGCCCAGTTTTCGTCATTTGGACCGCGGATTTCCTACCGCCGCTCGAGAGTGGCAAAGTGTGTGCCATGTTGCCAGAAAATCGGTGCAGAATGTGCAGCTTGCACGGGCAAAATGATCTCTTCATGTGGGGAAAACAAGCCAAAGTGCCCAGTTTTGGTCATTTGGACCGCAGATTTTCTACTGCGGGTCAGATATCGCAAAGGGAGTCCCTGATGGGTCTCTGAGGAGCATAGCAATGCGCGTCCCATCTTGGCAGAAAAATCGCTGCAGAATTGCAGCTTGCACGGGCAAACCCACCTGAAGTGCCCTCTTTCGAGTGTCTGGCCCGCGGATTTTCTACCGCTGGTCAGATATCGCAATGAACAACACTGAGGGGTCCCTGGGGAGCGTAGCAATACACGTGCAATGTTGGCAGAAAATTCGGTGCGGAACTGCCCCTCACGCGGGTAAAATAATCTGAAGTGCCCACTTTCAGGTGTCTGGCCCGCGGATTTCCTACCGCTGCTCAGATATCGCAATAAACAACACTGAGGGGTCCTTGGGGAGCGTAGCAATGCATGTGCAATGTTGGCAAAAAAATCGGTGTGGAACTGCCGAAATGCCTCTCCCGCAGGCAAAACAGTCTGAAGTGCCCAGTTTTGGTTATTTGGCTGGCAGATTTTCAACGACAGGTCAGTTATTGCAGACAGAGGTCCCACTGGGTCCGTGGGGGGCGTAGATGCAGGCCAAACAATCCAAAGTGGCCGGATCTTGTTATCGTCCTTACACATTTTCTGCTGCAGATATGCAGTAGTATGGCGGTCACATTGCATATTTACTATTCTGACCTTTTCTTTTCACCTTTTCACCCTTTTTCCCGATTTTCAACTTTCTTTACTAATCAGTAAAGACATGACCTACCATTGACAATCTGCCACCTGAATGCCCAAAACTGGGCACTTCAGATTGTTTTGCCTGGGCAAGAGGCAATTCCGCACTGAATTTTCCACCAACATACCACCCGCATTGGCATCTGTCCCGCAGACTCGCACATACCTTCCCCCATGACATATGACCTGCTGCGGATCTGCAGCAGAAAATCTGCCAGCTAAATACCTGAAACTGGGCACTTCAGACTGTTTTGCCTGCCAATTCCGTACCGAACTTTTTGCCAACATACCACCCGCATTGCTACGCTGCCCATGGACCCAGCAGTGCCTCTGTCTGCAATATCTGACCTGCCGTAGAAAATCTGCCAGCCAAATGACCAAAACTGTGCACTTTACCTTGTTTTGCCTGCACAAGAGGCAATTCCGCACCAAATTTTCTCCCATTGTTATGCTCCCCCAGACCCAGCAGTGCCTCTCTTTGCGATCTCTGACCTGCCGTAAAAAATCTCCCAGCCAAATGACCGAAACTGGGCACTTCAGATTGTTTTGCCTGCGCAAGAGGCAATTCCGCACCGGATTTTCTGCCACCATGCCCACCGAATTTTCTTCCAATATCCCATTGTTGTTCTTATGTTCCTACATATGGCGGTCACATTGCACATTTATTATGCAACCGACCGCAATCACCTTTGGCCATCAAGAGTGTTTAACCCTAATGTAGGGCAGTGTTCAAAACCACTGTCCTCCCTAGGTCTTGTTCATAAAGTTGTCATGTTCCAGCACATTGAATGAATACTAATCTGTGTCCATGGGAAGAAAAGAATAGCAGAATGAAAACACCCAAAAAAAAGTATGGAAAGTTAAAGACCCGAAAAAAAGGTGGAAAAGTGGGAAAAAACCCCGGAATAATAAATGTGCGAAGTGACCGCCATACCTACAAACCCAGGGACACTTTCACCAACGTATTTGACCTGTCACAGATCTCCAGCAGAAAGCTTGCTCACCGAATAACAAACTTCAATTAGTTCCAAAACATGCGCACTCCCATCATATCTACAAGTTTGTCTCCTTATATCTTGTACTTTTGAAACAGTTTAAAACCATTTCTATTCAGAAGAGCTAAAGCCACTGGAAGAGGTAGTCACAAGGAACATACAGTCGCTGACCACCAACATACATGTGCTGCTCTACCCCAATTCTTCGGCTGCAACCTCCCAAACTATGTGACACACTTAAGGGAAAACTGGAGAAGAGAAAAGCAAGTGACATTTTCAGCCAACCAGGTTTCAAGTTTTTCACCAATATTTTCACCTGAAAAACTGGTGAATTTTGAGGTGGAAAATTCGAAATAAAAAAAATTCACATTTTTCACCGAAAAACTTGAATTCAAATATTTCAAGTTTTTCACCTCAGTTCCAAGTGAAAAATCTCTGAAAAATGTTTTAACTTTTTCAGTCATATTCTTGGTGTAAAATGGGGTGAAAAAAAACATGTATATTTCATTACATTTTTCACCAAAAATTACAGTAGAAAACAATGTGAAAAATATGTGAAAAATATGTGAAAAATGTGAACCCCAGTTTCAAATTTTTCACCGCTTTTTTTATCACTTTTTTCACGAATTTTTCAGCACTTTTTCCGCTGAATATTGTTGTGAATAAAGTTTTACATTTTCCACCCCAATTTCCGGGTGGCAATAGAGGTGAATCTTGAGGTGTAAAACTCATAAATTTTGTTTCAAGTTTTTCACCTCAAATTCCACTGGAAATAGTGGTGAAAAAAGTTTTAAATTTTTCACCTCGTTTCTCACTGAAAAATGTGTAAAACTCCGCTGAATTTTGGGTGAATAGTTGGTGTAAAACTTATAAATTTTGTTTCAAGTTTTTCACCCTGAATTCCACTTGAAATAGTGGTGAAAAAAGTTTTAAATTTTTCACCTCGTTTCTCAGTGAAAAATGCGTAAAAATCCGCTGAATTTTGGGTGAATAGTTGGTGTAAAACTCATAAATTTTGTTTCAAGTTTTTCACCTTGAATTCCACCTGAAATAGTGGTGAAAAAAGTTTAAATTTTTCACCTCTTTTCTCAGTGAAAAATGTGTAAAAATCCCGCTGAAGTTTAGGTGAATAGTTGGTGTAAAACATTATGAGTTTTGTTTCAAGTTTTTCACCTTGAATTCCACTTGAAATAGTGGTGAAAAAGTTTTAAATTTTTCACCTTTTTTTTCGGTGAAAAATGTCTGAAAAACCCGCTGAATTTTGGGTGAATAGTTGGTGTAAAACATTATGAGTTTTGTTTCAAGTTTTTCACCTTGAATTCCACTTGAAATAGTGGTGAAAAAGTTTTAAATTTTTCACCTCTTTTTTCGGTGAAAAATGTCTGAAAAACAAACAACATTTTTCACCGTAAATTGAGGTGAAAAATTTGAATCTCCCAACCAGTGACTTGCACAGAGAAGTGCCTTTGAGCTGCATTCTACCAGTGATCAACCAACTAGCATTTCTCAGGGCTGCCGACATGCACAGGCACCTAACCAACTGAGCCAGTGCTCAACCAAGTAGCATTTCTTGGGCTGCTGACATGTGCAGAGGGGAGTTGCAGTTTAATTTCACAAGACAGAATTTTGCCTTGACTGAGGTTTCACTCCAGCGATACCCGGGTGGAATTTAAACCATACTCAGTCTCCTGTGGGTCCAGCATGGGCCCAGGTTAGGCTGGTCACCAGCTGGGTGACACACCTGGATCCCAGGGTGTGTACTAGTGTGTATGTCTAGTCCTGAAATATCAATCAATATATCTTACAGCACGTAGAATGGCACAAAATCATGTATATTGGCAAAATAAGTGTATTGCGGAGGCATTGACCTCCGGCTGGAAGTTGTTGGCCCCGGCATCACTGATTTCATAGTCCTTGACATCGTGTTTGCTCTGGTCTGAGGTAAGAACATGGTAAATGGCTCTGGAGGAGGGGGTAAGTTTAGCTCACATGAAAACAGAATGACTTACTTTGCAATTTTCATGAGATTGACTTGCGCCTCAGCCTGAATGGCGATGAGGCTGGAATCAAGCTTATCCCAGAATTTTGGCCCCAAATCTGTTGCAACACCCCACCAGGTTGAGATGATCCTGGCACCTATTCTTGGGGTTGCCGACGTGCGTAGAAGGGTTTTCTGGGGCTGCCAACATGCACAGTTTTTTGAGGGGTTTCTTGGCCCACATTTGACCAGTGCACACTATCACAACAATCCTGGTGTTTAACCAACTGAGGAAGGGTTTCTTGGGGCCACCAACATGTACAGAGGGGTTTCTTGTAGTCTCTTAGACAGACACTTCAGAGCTTGTTCCTTGCTCTGTTGAAGTCTGTTAGTAACTGTGGATAGCCAATTAGGGTATCAGCTTATTACGCTTCTTCAGTTCTGCGGTAAGGGTTTGGCTTGTCTGGGTGTCCGTCTTTTGGCATTGGGAGAATTTTGCAGAGTCCTGGCAAACAAATACAAATCAACTTGTGTAAACAGATCATCATCTTCCATCCCTTAACTATACAACCAAAATTCAACACACTGTCCTCCTTGGGAACTTTTCCAAAGCAAATGCCTGATTTTCCTAATAACTCACCATCACAATTTGCTTGCAACCTAATCTGGCAATATGTATTTCTGCATTTGGAAATAAATCTCAAATGTTAGCTGAGCAGATTGACAGCTGGAGTTGCAGCCTCAATTGTTTGACAGCTCAAACCATATCCTTCTCTGCTCATCTATCTCTTATTGCTCATTTATGGTATTTACATTTTGGTTTTTTTGCACTAGCTGGCAGTGAAGGGTCAACAAAATCCTTGCACATCCGACACCTCAGCACACAGTATATCAGAAGAAATGTATGTTTCTTGCCCTTTATACACCTGACCATATCTCAAGGTCAAATCTAGATTAGCAACAACCTTGCAGCTTTGGAAGAAGAAATTGAGATGGAGAATCATAGCATTCATGCCTGGTCTGTTGCCTCTTCTTGTCCAGCTGAAAACTCCATCTAGACGTGCCCTTATTCACCTGATTGGTTTGAAAACCATCGACAACATGCATAGTATATTCAATTTGATGGAATGGGCCAAACAGAGTGCTAATCAGTGTTTCCCATAGCCTTTGTATTGTTATCTATCAACTCACATACATAACAGAATCAGGAACTGTATCCACACGCCTATTCTCTGGAGTGAATTGTTCACGTGTGTTCATCTCTAGTTATGAAACTGCACACCCAATTAATCACATTGCCAGCATGCCAACCAAGCATAATGCGAAGCACAACCAATGGCTACTGTACTTAATCCAGAGGCTGCCATAGAACAGCAGTGCACTACTGGAAAATGCAAGAGTGTTGCTGTTGGGGAGGTCTTAACTCTGCAGCTCGCCAAAAAAAAACATGCACCACGATGCTCTTGCAGTTGGCAGTAGAAATGCACCCACTGCAGAGCTTGACATCTGTCCAAGCAATTATGGAATCCTATCTCCAATCCACCCACCAAATGCCCATCTCCTCTGATTCTTCCATTTAGATATACTTCAAGCCCCATGTTTTAGCTTTACTTCTGGCAATTGTTCTTGGCACCCCCACTCCGCCAGGGTCGTGTATGCTGAGAACACACCTGATGCTTCATGCAGCCTTGACAATTGGCTTTGCCTGTTTGTTATGCTTTAAAGAGATTCTTTGGATCCAATATATGGACCTCAATTTCCGCATTACATGTGATGGCAAGAAAACTGTAGTCTTTATACTCCGAAGCTGCAGAACCTCACAATTTGGTGGTATGTACTAAACAAATTATTTTTCTTGTACTTATATAATGAATTGGTGCAGGAGTAAAGCCTTTTATTCTACACCTACTCCCACTACACAAGGCACATCTGTGTCCTGTTTGAGCTCTCTGCAACTGGCTTTCCATGTCTTCTGGTACCAGGTATATTTTTCGAACTGTCAATAAGTATGCATTGCCACCAAACTAATGGTGAGTTAGTTTTATTTCTTGTTGCTGTCTGCTGAACATTTTAGTTGACATCCACCTTTCTTGGAATGTTGCGCAACAATTTGTTGGACATCAATGTTTACCCAGATCCTTATAGAACCCATTGTGTGCAGCGGGGAGGAGTCCAATATCTCCTGCTCCATAAACACACAGGCTTTCGCAACATCTGTGAATGGGGTGGATGGAGCTCGGATTTTAGCTCGAGCAGTGTTTTCCGGTATATTATATTGATTAGTGACAATGTGCAACTCAGCCGTGAGAATTTCTTGGACCCTGATAGATCTCCACAATTCTGCTACTATGTGTGTGGCCAGTCTTGTCATTATTTTTGGGTGTCCTCGCCGGCGTGTATCATAAATTAATGTATGTGGTGGATTTAGTCTATTTCAGAGGCGAAGATTCGAAAACGCATCGGCATCCTCTTCCAGGGCGGTCTTGATGGAAGCCTTGGCAGAGAAACTTTATTTTCCTCGGAGATAGTCTCTGAAACAGTCGACTCACTCCCAATGCATATCCCAAAGGTTGTTAAGCATTTCCACCACCAACTATTCAGCATGGATGAAGACAAAGCTGCAGTTGAGGAGGACCTGGCCATGGAGGAGGAAGTCCTTTTCCAGCCGAAAGAGGACCATGACAGCCAAGAGGACCCATGACGACGATGAAATGCCCTCCGATGAGGATTGGGATGAATGCAGTCCAAGCGACGGCAGTGATTGTGACAACAATGACGATATGGAAACAGATGTGGACGACAAAGAAAACATCCCCGTTCTCGCCCAGGAGGCCTCCGCGCTCGCGCCGAGCAAGCTGTAAGACCCCCTAGCGGTTCATGAAGGTGCTTGTCGTTCTTTTTGCCCCTCTCACAATAGTCCCGGACCTAATCGCTGACCAAGAGGTCGATGAAGGGATCAAAGAGGGATTGACAATGCCTTCATGGCAGAACTCTCTGAGGAAAAGAAGGCTGACCTTGCGGCCCAAATTATATCGAGACTATACAGGGTTTGTTCCGCTTCCCTGCCCGAGTAAGTTACTCATGACATGGTGCAGGCTCTATCGTGACTTCACTTCATTTTGTATGGGATAAGCCTATATCAAGGCGGTGGCCGAACTTGAGGGCAAGACTCTCCTGCTCCATCTGCCCTGGTGGCTCTGCATCTGGATAAACTCAAAGTAAGCCTATGCACTGGTTGTTGGTTTTCTCTACCCATCTTATTTCAGGGCGGACTTAATCCAGACAGATGGTACTACCAAACCTGCCGGCACAACCATAGTTGGCTATGACACCGCCTAAAAAATGTGTGCTGCCATTAGTTACTTTCTGGGCCAGAAATTACACAACCCTGCTGAGTGGTGGTGTAAAGTGCAGGAGGAAGGAAAGCAATGAGGGTGCGGTAACCCCTACCTTACTGAAACAGTTAGCAGCTATATGGTTGTTCTCTGGTAGAGAAAGTGTGACGCACAGGAATCAAGGCAAAGTGTCCTTACCCTGACTAGTGTATGTGGGCATCCCATGTTTATTCAGCCATTAACTTTGAAGAACAGGATGTGATGAAACAAATTTACGACTTCAATAATCACCTTCTTGCTCAATAATACTGCTGTACAAAGTCCCCCCAGAGATTCACCACTGGCCAGCTGCTCCCAAAGCTACTTCTGTCATGTTTGTTCTCATGCAGGAGCACTGATGTGCTTCCAGAACATGCTATATGCTTATCCAGCATATACAGCAACAATGCTTGTGCAGTTAGAAGAAATGGTGGATTCACTGAAAAAAGAACTTTTGTCCAATCTAGACATCATGACACTTCACGGGAGCCAGCATGATTATGTGTCTATACTGTATGCTGGTGTCACCTGCACCATTACTCCCGGTGACTATGCCTGGAATGATATTGCCACTGGTGCTTAAGTCATGGTTGTCAGTTTTCTGGCAGTTAATAACAACTTGTTGGAAGTTAAAACCTACCACATCCTATTGCTTAATGTCCCAATCTTTTCTCACCTCAATATGCATACCAATGCTGACATCAGTGACTACTTAGCGCATACCAATAATGTAGCTCTTTATAACACAGCTTTTGGTCTGCTTTCCTGTTCACCTATTGCTTTTCCCTTGGGAACAGAGAGAGCCTCAATCTTTGAGGAAGGGATCATTGTACTGCTCAATGACAAGTACCAAGGGGGTCCAAATATAAGGATAGCTGACATGGGATAAGGGGGGGGGGGGGGGGGGGGGGGATCCAAGGGTCTGAAAAAAAAAAAATATAGGTCAAAAGTTTTAGAGTAGAATTTCGATTTCAGAATGCTTCATTGGTGTGCCGGTGGTCAGAATGGCGATTTAACACCCATCTGCAAGCAACTTGGACTTGTTTCGGCTTCTTCCAGCCCATTAGGCTCGCATCAATTTGGCATTACCACGGCAAACAATGATCAAAAGCAGATCTCTTTCTCTTCTTGACACCCATTCATCAAGGCGGACAACAGCCTGCTCAAACAGCGATCAAATTCCGCCCCTGTGCATGAACATGTCATGCAGCAGAATGACCCTCAGAATACCGAGGTTGAATCCAGAGCTGACGTGTTGGTGAATCCCGCATCATGGTCAAATTAAGTTTGAGGCAGCACCAGGTACACTTCCTTTCCTTGCAAATTACTTTGTTTATGCAGGAAAAGACATTGAACATGACTTTCTGTAGATGCTCCAGAATCTTAAACAGGACCAGCTCCAAGATGTTGTTGCTGTGGTACTCTTCTAGCCCACTCCCACAAAACCTGAACAACCCCCATATTCACCGACACCATTCAACAATAGAGCATTCGAAATCTCCCTCTTAACCCAGAGACTAGGGGTGCTAGAGTTCAAAATCGGTTTGGACAGCAGGATTAGAGTCTGAAAGTCAAATTAAGCTAGACTTGGTGGTTTCTACATCGCCTCAAGCCTCTGCTTCTTTTGCACCTAATCTCCATACATGGTTTACTTCTCACCAACAACCTTGGCACTTGTCACAGAACCATGAGCCATTCTCCAGAGCGGCACTGAGCCTAACACAGCTAAGGTGGACCTTCAATTGCCTTCAGACTGAGTATATGCAAGAAAGAAAGAAGTTATATATTTAGGTGGCAGCTGGGCTGGGCACATTGGACCATTTCTGCATAGTAACTGATGCTTCTGCACTCGGCACAGGTTGCTTCATAATTGATTTCAAAATCAATTCTTTCCAAGTTGTCTGACATGGCCAAGGTGAAAGATTTGCGCTGAGGATGGACGTGGCGGAAAGCAAGGGCAATCATAAGACATCACACAGGGGGCAAACATGGCCGCACTTGTCATAAGTGCATCCGACATGCATGCACAACATCTTTGCTGCATCTTTGCCAGTAGGCTTAGGTAATTAAAATTTTCCTTGACGTAGGTTATACAAGTTGTTTTCTTGAGGCTGTCAACATGCACAGAGGGGTCTCTTGGGCCCGCATTTGACCAGCGCTCAACCAACTAGCAATTCAAACCAGAGCTGACTTCTTGACGTTGCCAACATGCACAGAGGGGTTCCGCATTTGATCAGCACTATCACGGCACCCCACCAGGTCAAGTGACTGAGCCAGGAAAGTTTACTTGAGTTATAATTTTCACCCGTGCATTGCCTGGATGAAATTCAAACCAGAGCTAACTTTCTTGGGGCTGCCAACATGCACAGAGGGGTTTCTTGGCCCCACATTCAACCAGTACTCCACTAACTAGCTTTTCTTGAGGCCGCCAACATGCGCAGAGGGGTGCCTTTGGACACATTCGACCAGCGCTTAACCAACTAGCATTTTTTGGGTATCAGTCTGTTGTGTGAGTTGAGCTCTTACGAAACACAACAGGCTAAGCTGGTCCAAGTTCTGTATTCAACAGGGAGGAACAGCATAATTTTTGGGCAACCTTATGGACGTAAGCTCCAACATCGACACCTACATCCATCTCTATCGGGAATACGTCGCCACCATGTTCTCACGTTTCACCCTCAGCAAAGGATTCAACCTCGGTGTCTGGCAGTCCAGAATCTGGAACAAAATCATTGACAAGGACTGTGATGCCACCATAAACTGCCCACGTAACGAGTACTATGGGAACTGTGACAGAGACGACCAATGTGGACACCGCGACGGTGGACAGCGTGGGGAGAGGCGCCATGATAGGCATGACACGAGACAGGTACAATGAGAGCAGATACCAGAATGAGGAAGGTTTGCGGGTCAGCCAGTGCTTTCGGGGGGACAACAACAACTGTTATGGGGATCGTGGCAACTGCCAATGCCCAGACGCTGGTCGTATCTCCACTAGCAATATAGGCAGTTTCCTTATCTCTTCACTCTGAGCACAGACCTGGCCCTGCTTGCACCTTTCCTGCTAGTGCGTCTGACCAGTTTCACTGAACGATTCTGTTCTAAAGGCTGAACTCATTTCCTGTTTGCCTCCAACCCAAGAACTAAATATTGGCAATGTACGGGATCAGTTTGTTTCGCACCACTCAGTTCATACCTGTGATGGGGCTACAAGTGCCAGTATCTTGGCCTACAGCTTCTGGCAGAATCTTCTGTCAACACCATTCATACTCACACCCAAGGAAATGCTTTATGCATGAAGCACTTTGCAACAGTGTGGGGCTCCCCGCCGTTATCTATTTCTGCCTTGTTGCCCTATGGGTTAAGATGGAGGTCGAAGCGACCTTATCGGCGAGATACCCACTAAAACCTCAGGTTCTTGAAGCCACAAAAGTGGCAGTTTATGCTCATTAAGAAGACACCACTTCCAGGTAATCATTGTTGACCGTTGACCTTTTGAACAGACCTATGAATAAATTGATACTTTTTTTTCCAACAACCGTGCTAACCTCCCTGACAGTTTCCTTTTGACTCCCGGATGAGTTGCTTCACCCCATCAAACTACTCGTGCTACAGCAGGAGGAGAGCGAGAGGGAGAGAAGTCAGAAGGAACCCAGAGGCAATGTGAGAAAGGCAAAGCAACTTAATTATTAAACTGAAGGACAGGATGTACTCTAAGGCTATTAAATAGTAAAGGACTAATGTAGCAAAGGGGTTATCTAGCATCACCAGATGGGGAGCATGTGGAGTCGACAACAAGGTGAACGACAACAAGGTAAAGTCCAAATATGGAAGTCTAGTATTGTAAGTATCAAAGAAGTCCAGGGGCTGAGACAACATAAGGCAACCATGAGTTGCACATGAGACGAACATGAGGCAGGGTAAATGGGCAACACTCAGCAGACCTTCATTGCACTGAACCCAACCTCAGGAAGATAACCTGACGTCTCGGAAAGTTCCCGAGCTTCCTCGGGTCGGCCGACCAAGTAAGCTGATGCACGGACATAGCAATCTCTCCTATCAACTGTGTTCTCCAGCTGAATGGTCACATAACGTAACAATGTATGTCACACTCGAAGAACACTTCATTCACACTTGCCTGCAAGGTTGTGGTCCCGAATAATAAATTTGCACACTCTATATATGTACTCTATTGCTTGTGCTTGCCCGCCTTGGTCCTCAGCACCTGAAATATGATTAAATACGGAATATTGTGTTGAAAAATTCAAAATGGCTCACCGGGACACTGTCAACATGATCTGTTATGTACCGTGTCATGGGAGCAGGGATAGAGGAACAGTTGGCTGGATAAGCAGGAAGAACTCCGGAGTTACCGGAATCTCAGAGTGGTCACCAAAATATCGGAGTCGGACTAGAGGACTGGTAGAGCTGCTTGACACAACACCACTGAGGTGCAGGGTGAGTGTATAGTGTCAGGAATTGTTGAGACAAGAGGGACGGAGTCAAGAGGAGTCAGGGAGTTGACCAAAAGCAACAGACACCACTTCAGAGGGAGGGAAGCAATGTTTATTAAACTACTGAAGAACAGGAAGTAAAGGAAGGTGATTAAATAGTGTAGAGTCTTAATATAAAGTAAAAGAGATAAGGAGGTAGCATGTGGGGAGTACATGTGGAAGAAACAATAGGATGTCCGAAAGTGGAATGAGAAGTTGGATAAAATCAACATGAGGCGATAAGCATAAGCCTCGAGGCTTGGGGAAGACATAGATGCATGTGGGGTGAATGTTATCATCAATACTTAAGTCCTGTGACTTACTGAAGTCATGCCGAACAAGTCTCCAGAGTTCCAGTAGTCTCCGAACTCCGGAGATGACTGGAGGTGAGTGATGCATACCAGAATGTTATAGACATTGACCAACACAATTCTGGGGCGTTGTAACCCTCGTGCCCTTAGCCAGACAATGAACATCATGCCCTGACACCATCAACTCCTCAAAACTCTAGACCTTTTGCATCGTGTTGGCACCCTTGCATGTGATCTGGACCGACGAGCCAAACCATGTGTTGTCACCAAGATCATACCCCCTTCTGTCCTAGTGAAGCGACCCATTCTGGACAAACCTCCACTTCTCCAACAGTTTATCATGAACCCCACCCACCACAAACCATACATGACCGGAAAGGCATCATTTATCCTCGTGCTGGAAGTTTGAAAACTCTGATCTCGTATGTGTTAAAGAATTTGTGAATAGGTGCTCTGGTGAGACCCCATCAATAAGAATGCCATGATCCCCTTCCTAGTCAAAATCAGCCACAGAATATAAACCATGCAAATAATGCACAGGTCGTCAACGTGGACTGCAGCCAACATTGTCTCGCCCTTCCTGCGCTGCGAATAGATGCTGTGCTTGAGAGACACCTGCTGGGAGCCGAGGGATACCATGGCGCCATTTAGGCGACGATTCCACGAGCGGCTGCCTTGCTTTAGGCCGTACATCCCCCTCTTGAGTTTCCACACCCAGTTTTCCTTCCCTGGGACCTCAAAGCCCTTGGGCTGCTCTTGCCAGATCTCCTCCTCATTGTGGAACACTGTTTTGACATCAACGTGGTCGATCTTGTAGTTGAGGGACGTGCCAGCATGGAGTACCATTCAGAAGGATTTGAAACGGGATGTAGGTGCGTATGTCTCGCGGTAGTCTTGCCCGGCGAATTGGACATAGCCCATTGATACTAAACGAGCCTTGAATTTCAGGATTTCGCTGTCACTGCCTTGTTTAATCTTGAAGATTGGACGGGAGCAAATAACCTTGCGGCCTGTGGGGATGGATTCGTGTGGGACAAGCTCATAAACACCGTGGAGCTGGATGGAGTCAAGTTCAGCCTGGTACACCGCGCACCATTCTTCGGAGAATGGTGAGTTTTGAGCTTGCTTCCAAGTTTTCGGCTCGTCATCTGACGCCATTGCATTGCTGACGCCATTGCATTGAATGCCCAGTATTCGTACTCCTCCGAGTCAGCGAGTGGCACGGGCTCCTCCTGGACTGTGGTAGCAGGGTTGTCCATGTCGGGAACTTCTTTGACCGTCGCTCTCTGCAACTTTGCCTCTGCACAGTGTTCCTTCGCGCAAGCTTTGGCGACTGTGGTGTCCTTTCGAGTGGTGGGGAATGTGCCATCCTCGCCACGCACTCTTTGTACGCGTGCTGGACAGCCAACGTTCTGAGCCAGCTCTGGTAGCTGCTCATGCGTGCCCTCAGCCTCATTCTCCTCCTCGTTCTCTGAGATTAATTTGTCTGCATCTAGAGGAGGATCTACTGCGGCGTGCGGTCTTTGGACATCTGTATCTTCGACAACGCCGTCGACGGTACCTTCTCCCAATTTGGAAGATTTCGGTGTTTTCAGTGGTTGCAGCACCTCGTCCTGGGACTCAATTAACTCAACATTGCGGGTGACGTGTCTACGACCCGTCTTCTGCTCATAGCAACAGTACGTGCCTGCTGACATGGGTGAGTACCCAATCATGACACGTTCAATAGAGAGAGCGATTGAAGTTTTTTGGATTTTTCGACTTAGGGAGCTTCAGCACAAATGTGCGGGAGCCGATTTCACGCATATGTGAGAGATCAGGCTTCTTGTTGGTCCACCGCTCGTGCGGCCTTTGCTTGGGATCATGGAAGGCGCTGATCAATGTGCAGTTCTTGATGAGAGTCTCGGTGAGCATCATCTCACCCCACATATTTTGAGGCAGCTTAGCTGACGAGAGCGACACCAGGACACGGTTCATCAAGGTATGATGTGTACGCTCGATGAGCCCCATTTGCACCAAAGAGTAGGGTGCGGAGGTCTCCTTTCGGATTCCATGTTCGCGTAGATAGCGAATAAAACCTGCTTTGTCAAACTCTGTCCTAAGGTCGACTCGAAAGATGCCGACTTTCTCTCTAGACTCTGCTTCAACAATCGCGATCCACTCCTTGATTTGCTGCTCTGCATCAGACTTCCTTTTAAGGAAAATTTTCCATTGCTCATGAGAGTAATCTGCGTACAATGTTCAAGACACCACCATTGGCTGGGATATACCCTACGCGTCCTTTGGTCTGCCTCCATGCTCCTGTGCTCCCTCCTTCTATCGTGAACTCGCAAAGCCGCATTGGAGTGCGTTGGGCGCGGGCGTTGAGATTGGGCTCTGTGCCTGATTCTCTGCCCAGCAATGATGCAGTGCCGCTCATCGCGGCTGTGCCTCACCTTGCTCTCGGCCTTGTGCACTACAACATCTCCTCATTCCTACGCCTTGGCGCTGCTACCGCTTTCGCATGTAACAGCGCCCTGCTGCTCCGGAGACGCCAGTCGTCCACGTCTTCCCTGGAGGACTCGCCTCTTGCGTCTACCGACTGGAGCACGAGGTGGGCGTCGAGATCGGCTTGATTACCGTGCCTGCACCTTGCGCTCGTTGTTATTCCGAAAACCTCATGGTCAAACTCCTGATCGACATCTGTGCTCTTCGCACGTACAGATCTAGCTTACGCGCCTTAGATCTCTGCCTTGATGCCTTCTTTTGGTCATCGCATGCAGAGTTTGGTCTGGGGGTCGCCCGCAATCCCGAGTTTCCGAAACTAGATTTTCGTTGAGCTTGCCATTCATGGTTTGAGCTCTGCTGGCACCCACCTTCATTGCCAACACATCTCCTCCCGGAGATGTGTTGCCTTCCACTCTGTTGCCGTAACCTACACTGTGCAATTATTTGCGAGTTCCCCCTGCCAATTCATTGCACGAAATCCACATTTGTGGATTTTCTTCACCCAGCTTCGAGACGATCCAAGACTTGAGAGATATGTAGTACCTTCAATACAAGGGGTTTTGCATTCACTTGTGGTTGGTTTGTGGTTGAGGGTCCAGAATGAGCTTTTGAAGCAAGGACGGGTGGATTCCAAATAAGGAAATTTCGGTTGCCGGGCCGGCTACTCCGTTTTCTCCCACTGCCCGCATCATACTTTGGACTGGGTGCCTGTACACAACCAACTTCAATGCACAACTGCGAGGCTTTGCCATGTGCGCTGGTCTGTCGTCCTTTGAGTCTCTACTGCCGGAAATGGCTCCAAGATAATCTTCCACAATACTGCCGGCTCTGCCTAGGCTCCATTACTCGTCGCCACCCACCACACACCTCAACGAGCTCCTCAACCTGCACATCGACACGGTGTTGCACTCATCCAAGCTAGAAACCTAGCTACCTAGATGTGAGCTCGCCTTGTGTGGCTTGAGTCTCCGTTGCTGGGAACACACTGCGACCAATCTCAGTAATGGACGATTTGCACGATATACTATTTGGACAGCTCAAGCAAAAAAGACGCAAATCTACTACGCCCGACAGACGCAACCAAGCTTGGTTCGCACTGGCGAGGCCTCCCCCCGACGTGAACTCACCCCCCGGGCTTAATTCCCAGTGAAAACGGTGCCAAGCCGGCTAGAGGGAGATCGAGTGATATCGAGTCTCTCGATCTCCCTCGACAAAATCAAGCATACATCGATCTCCCTCGATGAGAAATTGATGGAAATTGAGTAACATTCAGTGATGTCGAGCGATTTCGAGCCGCCACCTAAATGAATATGATTGCTCTGCTTCCACTGATTTCAATTCACTCTCGGTTACTTTTTGAAGAAAACACATGGATATTCAAATTACTACAGTGCTAGGGACATGCAGAAACCACAACGAATTGAAAACGAGTTACCTGCGAGAACTCGAATAATCCAGATGATCCACTTGAATGACTTTCATTTCCATCTTGACCTTGGCGACTGGCCGATATAAGTTTGGGCTTGATGAATATAGGTATCCTCACTGGTTGGGAGATTCAAATTTTTCACCTCAATTTACGGTGAAAAATGTTGTTTGTTTTTCAGACATTTTTCACCGAAAAAAAAGGTGAAAAATTTAAATAAAACTTATAATGTTTTACACCAACTATTCACCCAAAATTCTGCGGGTTTTTCAGATATTTTTCACCAAAAAAAAAGGTGAAAAATTTAAAACTTTTTCACCACTATTTCAAGTAGAATTCAAGGTGAAAAACTTGAAACAAAACTCATAATGTTTTACACCAACTATTCACCCAAACTTCAGCGGGATTTTTACGCATTTTTCACTGAGAAAAGAGGTGAAAAATTTAAAACTTTTTTCACCACTATTTCAGGTGGAATTCAAGGTGAAAAACTTGAAACAAAATTTATGAGTTTACCTCTATTGCCACCCGGAAATTGGGGTGGAAAATGTAAAACTTTATTCACAACAATATTCAGCGGAAAAAGTGCTGAAATATTTGTGAAAAAAGTGATAAACAAAAGCAGTGAAAAATTTGAAACTGGGTTTCACATTTTTCACATTGTTTTCTACTGTAATTTTTGGTGAAAAATGTAATGAAATATACATGTTCTTTTTCACCCCATTTTACACCAAGAATACGAGTGAAAAAGTTAAAACATTTTTCAGAGATTTTTCACTTGGAACTGAGGTGAAAAACTTGAAATATTTGAATTCAAGTTTTTCGGTGAAAAATGTGAATTTCTTTATTTCAAATTGTCCACCTCAAAATTCACCAGTTTTTCAGGTGAAAATATTGGTGAAAAACTTGAAACCTGGTTGGCTGAAAATGTCACTTGCTTTTCTCTTCTCCAGTTTTCCCTTGAGTGTGTCACATAGTTTGGGAGGTTGCAGCCGAAGAATTAGGGTAGAGCAGCACATGTATGTTGGCGGTCAGCGGCTGTATGTTCCTTGTGACTACCTCTTCCAGTGGCTTTAGCTCTTCTGAATAGAAATGGTTAAACTGTTTCAAAAGTACAAGATATAAGGAGACAAATTTGTAGATATGACGGGAGTGTGCATGTTTTGGAACTAATTAAATTTTGTTATTCGGTGAGCAAGCTTTCTGCTGGAGATCTGCGACAGGTCAAATACGTTGGTGAAAGTGTCCCTGGGTTTGTAGGAACATAAGAACAACAATGGGATATTGGAAGAAAATTCGGTGGGCATGGTGGCAGAAAATCCGGTGCGGAATTGCCTCTTGCGCAGGCAAAACAATCTGAAGTGCCCAGTTTCGGTCATTTGGCTGGCAGACTTTCTACAGCAGGTCAGAGATCGCAAAGAGAGGCACTGCTGGGTCCGTGGGGAGCATAACAATGCGAGTGGCATGTTGGAGGAAAATTTGGTGCGGAATTACCTCTTGTGCAGGCAAAACAAGGTAAAGTGCACAGTTTTGGTCATTTGGCTGGCAGATTTTCTACGGCAGGTCAGATATTGCAGACAGAGGCACTGCTGGGTCCGTGGGGAGCGTAGCAATGTGGGTGGTATGTTGGCAAAAAAATTCAGTGCGGAATTGCCTCTTGCGCAGGCAAAACAGTCTGAAGTGCCCAGTTTCAGGTATTTAGCTGGCAGATTTTCTGCCGCAGATCCGCGGCAGGTCAAATGTCATGGGGGAAGGTGTCTGCGAGTCTTGGCAGAAAGCCGCTGCAGAATTGCAGCTTGGGCGGGCAAACCAATCTGAAGTGCCCATCGGGTGTCTGACCCATGGATTTTCTACCGCCGGTCAGATATCACAATGAAAGACACTGAGGGGTCCCTGGGGAGCATAGCAATGTGGGTGCCATGTTGGCAGGAAAATCGAGGCGGGACTGCGTCTCACGCGGGCAAAATGATCTCCTCATGCAGGGAAAACAAGCTAAAGTGCCCAGTTTTGGTCATTTGGCCCGCGGATTTTCTACTGCGGGTCAGATATTGCAAAGGGAGGCCCTGATGGGTCCCTGGGGAGCATAGTAATGCGCGTGCCATGTTGGCAGAAAATGCGGTGCGGAACTGCCCCTCACGCGGGCAAAATAATCTGAAGTGCCCACTTTCGGGTGTCTGACCTGCGGATTTTCTACTGCTGGTCAGATATCGCGATGAAAGACACTGAGGGGTCCCTGGAGAGCGTAGGAATGTGGGTGCCATGTTGGCAGAAAATTTGGGGTGGAACTGCTTCTCATGCGGGCAAAGTGATTTCCTCATGCGGGAAAAACAAGCTAAAGTGCCCAGTTTTGGTCATTTGGCCCGCGGATTTTCTACTGCGGGTCAGATATTGCAAAGGGAGGCCCTGATGGGTCCTTGGGGAGCATAGTAATGTGCCTGCCAGGTTGGCAGAAAATTCGGTGTAGAACTGCCCCGCACGCGGGCAAAATAATCTGAAGTGCCCACTTTCGGGTGTCTGACCTGCGGATTTTCTGCCGCTAGTCAGACATCACAATGAAAGACACTGAGGGGTCCCTGGGGAGCATAGCAATGCGCGTGCCATGTTGGCAGAAAAATCGAGGCAGAACTGCGTTTCACGTGGGCAAAATGATCTCCTCATGCAGGGAAAACAAGCTAAAGTGCCCACTTTGGTCATTTGGCCTGCAGATTTTCCACTGCGGGTCAGATATCGCAAAGGGGGGCCCTCATGGGTCCCTGCAAAGCATAGCAAGGTGTGTACAATGTTGGCAGAAAAATCGGTGCAGAATTGCAGCTTGTGCAGGCAAAATAATCTCCTCATGCGGGAAAAACAAGCTAAAGTGCCTAGTTTTCGTAGTTTGGCCGGCGGATTTTCTACTGTGGGTCAGATCTCGCAAAGAGAGGCCCTGATGGATCCCTGGGGAGCCTGGCAAGGTGTGTGCCATGTTGGCAGAAAAATCGGTGCAGAATTGGAGCTTGTGGGGGTAAATAATAGCCTCATACGGGAAAAACAAGCTACAGTGCCTAGTCTTCGTAGTGGGGCCCGCAGATTTTCTACTGCGGGTCAGATATCGCAGAGGGAGGCCTTAATGGGTCCCTGGGGAGCATAGCAATGCGGGTCCCATCTTGGCAGAAAAATTGCTGCAGAATTGCAGCTTGCGCGGGCAAACCAATCTGAAGTGCCCTTCGGGTGTCTGGCCCGCGGATTTTCTACCGCTGGTCAGACATTGCAATGAAAGACACTGAGGGGTCCCTGGGGAGCGTAGCAATGCGCGTGCCATGTTAGTAGAAAATTTGGTGCGGAACTGCCACTTACGCGGGCAAAGTAATCTGAAGTGCCCACTTTCGGGTGTCTGGCCCGTGGATTTTCTACTGCAAGTCAGATATCGCAATGAAGGACACTGAAGGGTCCCTGGGGAGCATAGCAAGGTGTGTGCGATGTTGGTAGAAAAATCGGTGCAGAATTGCAGCTCGTGCGGGCAAAATGATCTCCTCATGCGGGAAAAACAAGCTACTGTGTCCAGTTTTCGTAGTTTGGACCGCAGATTTTCTACTGCGGGTCAGATATTGCAAAGAGAGGCCCTGATGGATCCCTGGGGAGCATAGCAATGCGTGTCCCATCTTGGCAGAAAAATCGGTGCAGAATTGCAGCTTGTGCGGGCAAAATAATCTCCTCATGCGGAGAAAACAAGCTAAAGTGCCCAGTTTTCTTAGTTTATTCAAGGCCATCAAGGGGCGAATAGGCCTGCACATCCCCCATACTGAGAAGGAATAGTTGAAATCTTGACTAAAGTGCCCACTTTGGTCATTTGGTCCTCTACTGCGGGTCAGATATCGCAAAGAGTTTCTGCCAAGTCAAGATTTCAACTATTCTTTCCCAGTATGGGGGATGTGCAGGCCTATTCGCCCCTTGATGGCCTTGAACGGCACAATGTGCCGAGTTCTCAAATGCCTCACATATTGGTTCTGAAACCAGTCAAGTGTGCCTGGGAAGGCTTGGTGCGAGCCACACCATATAACAGCCTGCCCAGGTAAGCACTAGACTTTACCTCAGAGGCAGAGGTACGAGATTGAGTGATCCCGGCCATCAATCAGTGATAAACACTAATCTAGGGGTGCCGCTCATTCCGACTACCCATGCTCTATGAGAACATATGTTATATCCGTGCAATCCAGTCTTTCAATTTTTCCCATTATCGGTTCTGGTCGCACTCAAACTGACTCCGATTGTGCTCCCGTCACCTCCAGACACATTGTTACACACTCCATCATACCCTGCACCGTTCCGGTAATACTCCGGCACCATTCCGGTAATACTCCGGCATTACTCCGGCTTACTTCCGTCGACCATGGTCCACCAGTTCCCAGATCTATCCCGGAATACATAGCTCTCATCCAACAATACATTGCCGAGTACTTTCCTATTTATCATTCACTTCGCCTTCATCACTCCACCTTGTCTTGGCCACCTCCGGCCTCACTCCTCGCCTCATTCACCCTCCGGTCATTCTGATTCATCCCGGAGCCTCTGGACTAGTCACCCAGCTCTGACCGGTTCTCTGCAGCTCAGCTGCATGGCACCGCCGCACTCCTTGGTACATTCCGGACTGCGATGACATCATCACTCCGAACTCCGGTCCTCCACGTCCCTTGGTTCAGCTCTGCTTCACCCGCGTCGTCTCGGACCCTGCTCCTATGCATACACATGCCTCTGGAATTCCTGTCAACTATCTCCGGTATGACTGCTTGCTTCTATGTCCGCTCCGGCGACCCGGAGCTCCCAAATCGCCAACCAGTACCTCGGACCTTGTCCATATCAACTATCCACATACCGGTCAAACCTCCGGTGCACTTATACCTCATTCGCCTATGCTCCTACACTCCCGCTCACGCTCCGGTCGCTTCGGACATCTCTCCGGAATTCGGAGTCACCGGAGACATCGGACTCTTGTCTGGATCATGCGGTATCATGCCTATTCACTCCTTATCCATTTATCCGTTCCTTATCACTTCTCTTCTATTGTTTCAACACCCACATCACTTCTCCTTATTGTCTTCTCACATGCTGCGCCTTCTCATCACACTTCCATCATTCCACATCGCTTCTTCATCTGCCTCAAGGCAGGTATCTTCACATTATCATCTTATCATTCTTCTATCCATCTATCTATCTATCTAACCATATGCTTTGCCTTTCTTCTTTATTCACTTGCTATTGTTCTTCATACTCACTTGACCTATTCTGCCGCAAGGTAGTCTCTTCTTCCACATGGCATACTCTGCCTCATGTTACTTATTTCCTTCTGTACTAATTACCTGACTCTAGTATTTATACCGGTACTTTACTTCCTGTAAACTATCCGGAAAATTAACGTTGTTTCCATGTTTCCTCTTCATGGACTGTTGCCAACTGTCTCCATCGTCTCCTGAGGTTCTTGTTCATGGCCTCTTGACGTCTCCTTCGTTATGGCCTTGCTCCCGTCTTGCTCCGGGACTCCGGTCACCTTCGCTCTTTGGTCACGTCCCCGGACCTTCGGTCACGTCTCCGGAGTTCTCGCTCGGCCATACCAACAACTGCGGTACAACTCCGGGTTGTCTCCTGCTTCTTGGATATGCCTCTGGTCCGCTCCGGCTCGTCATCGCTCCAGTCTGTCCCGGACCTATGCCGGAGGACTAACCAACAATACTGGTAACTGCGCTTGCATCTCCGGTCTAGGCTATCTGTGTTCTGTCACCGTCTTCGAGCTAGTACTGCTTGAACCTCGGTATCGGACACATTCCCATCTCACAGCCCGAGGCCAGTCAATCGGTCACCCTTGCTGAGTTGTGGTGTTCCGAGAAGGGCTGATCTAGACATCTGTTCATCTCCGAGTATCGGCTTGGTCCGGCTCTGGTCATATGATCGGATATTCCTCATACTCCTTCCCTCTTGGCTCAGCGACATAACAACATATTGGCACCATTGTTTTGAAAGATTTCACGATCTTGAAAAAAAAAAAGTATGGCAACATGAAAAAAAAAGTACAAGAACTTGAAAACCCGAAAAAAAGGGTGAAAAAGGGGAAAAAAAGGTCAGAATAATAAATGTGCGGTACGACCGCCATAATCTGCAGTGATTTTTCTGCCAAGATGGGACGCGCATTGCTATGCCCCCCAGGGACCCTTCAGTGCCTTTCATTGTGATATCTGACTGGCGGTGGAGAACCCGCGGGCCAGACACCCGAAGGGCACTTCAGATTGGGTTGCCCACGCAAGCTGCAATTCTGCAGCGATTTTTCAGCCAGGATAGGACACACATTCCTATGCTTCCCAGGGACCCATCAGGGCCTCCCTTTGCGATATCTGACCCGCAGGAGAAAATCCGCGGTCTAAACTAAGAAAACTGGGCACTTTAGCTTGTTTTCTCCGCATGAGGAGATTATTTTGCCCGCACAAGCTGCAATTCTGCACCGATTTTTCTGCCAACATGGCACCCACATTTCTACGCTCCCCAGGGACCCTTCAGTGACTTTCATTGCGATATCTGACCGGCGGTAGAATATCCGCGGGCCAGACACCCGAAAGTGGGCACTTCAGGTGGGTTTGCCCGGGCAAGCTGCAATTCTGCAGCGATTTTTCAGTCAAGATGGGACGTACCTTGCTATACTCCCCAGGGACCCTTCAGAGTTTTTTATTGCGATATCTGACCCGCGGTAGAAAATCCGCGGGCCAAATGACCAAACTGGGCACTTTAGCTTGTTTTTCCCCGCATGAGGAGATTATTTTGCCCGCACAAGCTGCAATTCTGCACCGATTTTTCTGCCAAGATGGGACACGCATTGCTATGCTCCCCAGGGATCCATCAGGGCCTCTCTTTGCAATATCTGACCCGCAGTAGAAAATCTGCGGTCCAAACTACGAAAACTGGACACAGTAGCTTGTTTTTCCCGCATGAGGAGATCATTTTGCCCGCACGAGCTGCAATTCTGCACCGATTTTTCTACCAACATCGCACACACCTTGCTATGCTCCCCAGGGACCCTTCAGTGTCCTTCATTGCGATATCTGACTTGCAGTAGAAAATCCACGGGCCAGACACCCGAAAGTGGGCACTTCAGATTACTTTGCCCGCGTAAGTGGCAGTTCCGCACCAAATTTTCTACTAACATGGCACGCGCATTGCTACGCTCCCCAGGGACCCCTCAGTGTCTTTCATTGCAATGTCTGACCAGCGGTAGAAAATCCGCGGGCCAGACACCCGAAGGGCACTTCAGATTGGTTTGCCCGCGCAAGCTGCAATTCTGCAGCAATTTTTCTGCCAAGATGGGACCCGCATTGCTATGCTCCCCAGGGACCCATTAAGGCCTCCCTCTGCGATATCTGACCCGCAGTAGAAAATCTGCGGGCCCCACTACGAAGACTAGGCACTGTAGCTTGTTTTTCCCGTATGAGGCTATTATTTACCCCCACAAGCTCCAATTCTGCACCGATTTTTCTGCCAACATGGCACACACCTTGCCAGGCTCCCCAGGGATCCATCAGGGCCTCTCTTTGCGAGATCTGACCCACAGTAGAAAATCCGCCGGCCAAACTACGAAAACTAGGCACTTTAGCTTGTTTTTCCCGCATGAGGAGATTATTTTGCCTGCACAAGCTGCAATTCTGCACCGATTTTTCTGCCAACATTGTACACACCTTGCTATGCTTTGCAGGGACCCATGAGGGCCCCCCTTTGCGATATCTGACCCGCAGTGGAAAATCTGCAGGCCAAATGACCAAAGTGGGCACTTTAGCTTGTTTTCCCTGCATGAGGAGATCATTTTGCCCACGTGAAACGCAGTTCTGCCTCGATTTTTCTGCCAACATGGCACGCGCATTGCTATGCTCCCCAGGGACCCCTCAGTGTCTTTCATTGTGATGTCTGACTAGCGGCAGAAAATCCGCAGGTCAGACACCCGAAAGTGGGCACTTCAGATTATTTTGCCCGCGTGCGGGGCAGTTCTACACCGAATTTTCTGCCAACCTGGCAGGCACATTACTATGCTCCCCAAGGACCCATCAGGGCCTCCCTTTGCAATATCTGACCCGCAGTAGAAAATCCGCGGGCCAAATGACCAAAACTGGGCACTTTAGCTTGTTTTTCCCGCATGAGGAAATCACTTTGCCCGCATGAGAAGCAGTTCCACCCCAAATTTTCTGCCAACATGGCACCCACATTCCTACGCTCTCCAGGGACCCCTCAGTGTCTTTCATCGCGATATCTGACCAGCAGTAGAAAATCCGCAGGTCAGACACCCGAAAGTGGGCACTTCAGATTATTTTGCCCGCGTGAGGGGCAGTTCCGCACCGCATTTTCTGCCAACATGGCACGCGCATTACTATGCTCCCCAGGGACCCATCAGGGCCTCCCTTTGCAATATCTGACCCGCAGTAGAAAATCCGCGGGCCAAATGACCAAAACTGGGCACTTTAGCTTGTTTTCCCTGCATGAGGAGATCATTTTGCCCGCGTGAGACGCAGTCCCGCCTCGATTTTCCTGCCAACATGGCACCCACATTGCTATGCTCCCCAGGGACCCCTCAGTGTCTTTCATTGTGATATCTGACCGGCGGTAGAAAATCCATGGGTCAGACACCCGATGGGCACTTCAGATTGGTTTGCCCGCCCAAGCTGCAATTCTGCAGCGGCTTTCTGCCAAGACTCGCAGACACCTTCCCCCATGACATTTGACCTGCCGCGGATCTGCGGCAGAAAATCTGCCAGCTAAATACCTGAAACTGGGCACTTCAGACTGTTTTGCCTGCGCAAGAGGCAATTCCGCACTGAATTTTTTTGCCAACATACCACCCACATTGCTACGCTCCCCACGGACCCAGCAGTGCCTCTGTCTGCAATATCTGACCTGCCGTAGAAAATCTGCCAGCCAAATGACCAAAACTGTGCACTTTACCTTGTTTTGCCTGCACAAGAGGTAATTCCGCACCAAATTTTCCTCCAACATGCCACTCGCATTGTTATGCTCCCCACGGACCCAGCAGTGCCTCTCTTTGCGATCTCTGACCTGCTGTAGAAAGTCTGCCAGCCAAATGACCGAAACTGGGCACTTCAGATTGTTTTGCCTGCGCAAGAGGCAATTCCGCACCGGATTTTCTGCCACCATGCCCACCGAATTTTCTTCCAATATCCCATTGTTGTTCTTATGTTCCTACAAACCCAGGGACACTTTCACCAACGTATTTGACCTGTCGCAGATCTCCAGCAGAAAGCTTGCTCACCGAATAACAAAATTTAATTAGTTCCAAAACATGCACACTCCCGTCATATCTACAAATTTGTCTCCTTATATCTTGTACTTTTGAAACAGTTTAACCATTTCTATTCAGAAGAGCTAAAGCCACTGGAAGAGGTAGTCACAAGGAACATACAGCCGCTGACCGCCAACATACATGTGCTGCTCTACCCTAATTCTTCGGCTGCAACCTCCCAAACTATGTGACACACTCAAGGGAAAACTGGAGAAGAGAAAAGCAAGTGACATTTTCAGCCAACCAGGTTTCAAGTTTTTCACCAATATTTTCACCTGAAAAACTGGTGAATTTTGAGGTGGACAATTTGAAATAAAGAAATTCACATTTTTCACCGAAAAACTTGAATTCAAATATTTCAAGTTTTTCACCTCAGTTCCAAGTGAAAAATCTCTGAAAAATGTTTTAACTTTTTCACTCGTATTCTTGGTGTAAAATGGGGTGAAAAAGAACATGTATATTTCATTACATTTTTCACCAAAAATTACAGTAGAAAACAATGTGAAAAATGTGAAACCCAGTTTCAAATTTTTCACTGCTTTTGTTTATCACTTTTTTCACAAATATTTCAGCACTTTTTCCGCTGAATATTGTTGTGAATAAAGTTTTACATTTTCCACCCCAATTTCCGGGTGGCAATAGAGGTAAACTCATAAATTTTGTTTCAAGTTTTTCACCTTGAATTCCACCTGAAATAGTGGTGAAAAAAGTTTTAAATTTTTCACCTCTTTTCTCAGTGAAAAATGCGTAAAAATCCCGCTGAAGTTTGGGTGAATAGTTGGTGTAAAACATTATGAGTTTTGTTTCAAGTTTTTCACCTTGAATTCTACTTGAAATAGTGGTGAAAAAGTTTTAAATTTTTCACCTTTTTTTTTGGTGAAAAATGTCTGAAAAACCCGCAGAATTTTGGGTGAATAGTTGGTGTAAAACATTATAAGTTTTATTTAAATTTTTCACCTTTTTTTTCGGTGAAAAATGTCTGAAAACAAACAACATTTTTCACCGTAAATTGAGGTGAAAAATTTGAATCTCCCAACCAGTGCCTTGAGAAAAGTGCTTGGCGGTAACTTGAGCTTGATTAATTGGCGCTGGACCATGGACTTGAGAGTGAGATTGTTTGCAGTCTTGAGTTTGAGAGCAAGGTGGCTGCCAGTAATTTCGTGTTTTCTTAGAGCTTGAAGTCTAGGATTTGCAGCGCCAGCGATTGAGGAACTTGAATGGGGAGGGACCAAACAGAAGGGTATCTTCCATTCGCATGTGCAGTAGTCCTATGTTGAGGTAATCACTGGATTAGGGGAGCAAAGAGGGGCAAGGCAACAGGGCGGTAGGAGTGACATGGGGGGAGAAGGGAAAGATGACTCGGACATGAACCAAGTCAGAAGCAAGCACGTGCAGAAACTTGGCGTTGATGAATTTTGGAGTCTGCGGTAAAATTAGAAAAACTAGACGACCCATGGATGTGAATCCGAGACTGACGGTCGAGGAATTGCGAGGACGCTCGCACTCCCTCGACATGGCTCGATAGAAGATGATATATATCATGATTCTCATCAATATCTCTGTATCCCTTGATCAGACTCCAGCCGGCTCGACGGCATTCTCACTGGGCTTGATTCTCCGTTGCTTGCACTACAAATCTCTGGCTGCCATTACTACTGTGGATTTCTTCCAAACTCTGTGCACAACGACAAGGTTCCGACTCGATGTGAGCTCACCTTTCACGGATTGAGAGTCTGTTCCCGGTTCTTCTGGATTGCAACACTCCAACGCCGAAGATGCCACTGCCCAACCAAGTTGTTCTCTGGGCAATCTTGCGCCCCCATGTTACCCCTCACGCCAGCGCTCGCCCCTCAATCTGAGATGGTGTCTTTGCGCTATTCTGCATGCTGGTGTTGCTTCAGCTTCAGAACTGGGGGACAAGCCTTCACGGTTCTCTTGTGTGTGCGGCCCCGCCATCTTTGGTGCTTGTACAGGCACCACCACCCGGCCTTGTGCATCCTCCACCATTGTGTGGTTGCCGTCTCCGTGCACCCGCATTTATTCTTCACCAACCCGCACAAATGCACTAGAGTGCTCTGCCCTGAGCGTTGAGATCGGTATCTACACTTGATCTCCATTCATGCGCCGGCGCCGCACGCTGCTCTCGCGCCCGATCACACTCTGTATACGCACGGCCTCGCACTGCATATGCCGCTGTCTTCCCCATCACCTTCCTCAGGAGTCCCACGGCTTCCCACGGCCTGCTCATGGTCTCTTGCGGACTGTATGCGCTTCCGTCGCATCGGAATCTTCCATGACCCCGACCACACCGGGAAGCTGCAGTCACCATCCAGGTGGCACCACCTTGCATGCACCTGTGCCCACATCCACTTTCACAAGACCTCGTGGCCCGATGCGTTGAGTATCTCATTGAGGTCCTCCGCTCCACCACTCTTACCTGCACTACACACCTACGTTACGAGTTTTCACCCTCCCCATGCATCGTGCAAACACAGGGGGCAAAGACCCAGGCACACACATGATTTTCATGTGCCTTAAAGTGAAGTCCGAATAAGGAAATTAGCTACTAGCCCGGGTTTCCCGCTTTCTCCCACTGCCCACTTCAGTCGTAGATAAGCTAGAGCACCATCCACCACAAAGCTCCAACTGCAGCAGCAAGACTTCTACACAATGTGAGCTCACCTTTCGTGGTTTGAGACTCTGTTGCCCGGAATGGCAGTTCTGCACTGATAAATATGTTAACATCTGGACATCAAGCCAACAGCGGCCTCACGGGGCCGCGCCAAGCTTATTTATTTTCCCGTTGTGTGTTTTCCTCTCACTGGTTCTTACTACGAGCTGCGTGAGAGGTATGTTCTATTCAACACATACTTATAATACTTCACTAGCCTGAACTTACTGTTGTCGTACAGGTAATTACCAATATATTCCCTGGTTCTTACTACAAACTGCATGAGAGCCTGTACTTACTGTTGTCGTACAGGCCTCCCTGGTTCACAGGTTATAGGGCCCTGAGCAGTGCTTATTCTCAGAACCGGATGCCGCTAGAATACAAAGGCACTATCTCAGCGTCGTGCAAGTTAAAGGCAAGAGCTCATTAATTATCACCTAGAATACAAAGGCACTATCTACAGACAGTAAGTAGGTGTTCATGAGCTAGAATAATACAAGCCTCACCTCAGCGTCGTGCAAGTTAAAGGCAAGAGCTGAGGAAAGGCTTGGCGGCGACGCGCGTCCTCGATCCGCAATCCCCGTTATCCGCTTTGGGTTAGTTTCGGCTCGTTCAACCGGCATTGGTTTCGACACTCCCACTCGAGGTGAACCGCAAACCCAACGCTTTCGCGAACTTCCAGTGTTTTTCCCTGGACAATGGCTTTGTCATGATGTCTGCGACCATATTGTGAGTGGAAACATAGCGGACAACGGCTTCGCCTTTGGCAACAATGTCATCGCGAATGAAGTGGTATTTCCGCTGGATATGTTTGGTGTGTGCTCGAAATTGAGGGTCTTTGCACAGGATAATTGCGGCCTGGTTGTCACAGAAGAGTTCTGTGGGACCTTTCTGCTGGTGTCCGACCTCGGCGAAGAAAGTCCTGAGCCACGCTAGGTGTTGCCCAGCGTTCGACAGCCCAATGTATTCCGACTCGGTTGATGACAAGGCAACCATGTTCTGTCGCTTGCTGGACCAGCCAATTGCGCCATGACCCGATATGAAAGCGTAGCCAGATGTCGAGCGAGATGTGTTTTCATCGCCGGACCAGTCTGCGTCTGAGAAGCCGTGGAAGTCGAGATCCCCAGCAATGTCAGAGCCATCGAATTGGAGCTCGAGTTCGCGTGTGTACTGGATGTATCGCAGCCCTCGTTTCACCGCTTCCCAATGACATGCTTTGGGGTTTGCGCTGTAGCGCCCAAGAACACCTGCCAGATAAGCTAGGTCCGCTCTGGTTCCTTGGACGGCATACTGAATGGATCCAACAACCATGGCGTAGGACACCGTTACACCGTTGATGCACAGCTGGAGGAGAGTTGTGTTGTCGACTGGGTCTTCAGCAGTCAAGTGCGGGGTTGTTGCCATAGGAGTTTTCGATGGGGAGCAGTTGGCCATACCACATCGACGTAAGACGGCGTCGAGGTATTTCGTCTGGGAGAGGGAAATGGTGCGTTTCTGTCGATCTCGCTTTATCTTGATTCCAAGAATGAACGTTGCTGCTCCTAGCTCGCGCATTTTGAATGTGGACGACAGTAGGGCTTTCACCTCGTTCATGTACGCACGGCTCGAGGCGGCGAGTAGTAAGTCGTCAACATAGACCACCAAATAGCAGATCTCTCCCTTCTTTCCCTTGAAGACGTACAAGCAAGTCTCGGCGTCGAGTCGGTAGGCTCCGAGGGCGAGGAGTTTGGTGTCAAGGGTGCGATTCCAGGTGCGACCGGCGTCCTTCAACCCATACAACGACCGCTTCAGCCGCCAGCAGTGGCCGTCCATTATCTCAATTCCATCAGGAGGGGAGACGTAGATATCGCCGTCGAGGATGCCATTGAGGTAGGCTGTGGCGACATCCATCTGGTCAAGTTCGAGATCATACTTCGCGGCCAGCAAGCAGATAATGCGGATGGACTCAAGGTTTGCTACGGGGGCGAAAGTGTCCTTGAGATTTCCACCTTGTTGACCAAAGTCACGGGCGACGATGCGGAGTTTGTGTCGGTCGAGGTTACCATTGCTGTCGAGCTTCACCCGCATTACAGGCTTGGTGGTGATGGGCTTTATGCCGGTCGGTGTTGGTACCACCTCGTAGACGTCGTTGTCGGCAAGGCTTTGCATCTCCTCTGCAAGAGCGGCTCTCCAGTGGTACTCGTCGGGCCCGCTGAAGGCTTCGGCGAGTGTTTCCGGCACAGGTGTGTCACCTGGACCAGAGTTTGCGATCCCTGCAAAGAAGACACTGTTGATGTCGCCGATTTCCTCGTTCGCATCTTCCTCAATGATTTGAGGAAGGTCGTCAATCTGGAGTGGAGGCGAGGCTGGCAGTGTTGATTCTGGCGCAGGTTGGTCGGGTGCTGGGGCTGTGACTGGTTTCAGCTTGTGGAGCTGCTGAGATCCGCTGGATTTCTCGATCAGGTTTTTGTTCCTGTCGAATGGGACTCGGTCGCGCGTTCCACGGCGTGGAGATGTGGGAGGAGGCTGTGCTGCGAGGGGTTTTTGTCTCCGGGCTGCAAGGTGCTCCGATATGCATGTGGGCTGTATCGGGACTGGAATACGAGATGGTTTCTCGTGTCGTGCCGTTGCAGGCGAAGGTGCAGCGGATGCACTGTCCCCCCCTGGCCGAAGAGAAAAATTGTCCTCGTCGGCTGGCTCGTCATCCCCCACTGACTCTGTGGTGTCCAGCTCAGCTCCATAAATACTCCCACTGTCCGAAGCGTCACTCGACTCGTTTGCAGGACGAAACATTTGCTCCCACTCGCCCTCTGGCGTGTCTGCTTCCCCAAATATTGAGGTGTCGGTGACTCCCTCCTCGTCGAAACGAACATGTCTGCTGTGGAAAATCTTCCTTGTTTCGACGTCAAGGAGGCGGTATGCCTTTTTACCGTCGCCAACGTCACCGTTGCCATATCCCAGCATTATGCACTCTCGGGCCCGGTTGGAGAATTTTCCGACACGGTGATCCTCTGGTATCAGGGCGAACGCAGTACATCCGAAAGGACGGAATTGGATTGGATCCACAACCCGCTTGAAGAGGGTCTGGTATGGAGGGACTCCTTCGTTTGTGGAGTACGGACGGCGGCCGAGAATGTAGGCTGCGCAGGACATGGCTTCTTTCCAGAATTTTTTTGGAAGTGTCGAGTCGACAAGCATGGTGAGCGCGGTTGTGACAAGGGTCTGGTTTAATCGTTCGCTGACCCCGTCTTGCTCTGGCGTGTCCGCGGCGGTTGTCCGGTGAATGATTCCGCTGGCTTTGAGCTCCGCTTCCCAAGCGGTTGAGGTGTACTCGCCCCCGCCGTCGGTCTGCCAAAAGTCAATGAAGTTTTTCGAGAAGATGATTTCTTCGACTTCAGCCTCGAAGAAAGCCTTGACATCGCTCTTCCACTGGTTGAAGGCAGCTTGGGCGTTGCTCTTCTTCTTGAGATAGAGCACCCAGGGGAAACCACTGCAGTCGTCGGTGAAGCTCATCCAGTACTTGAAACCATCGCGTGATTGTGGTGTGACTGGCCCACCGACGTCGCTATGTATGAGCTCAAGTGGGCGAGTTGCCCGCTGACGCCCGGTCGGGAACGGGAGTTTCCGCATTTTCCCGATAGCACAAGCTGCACAGAATTTTGGTTTCCCAGTGACTCGATCAATGCCCCCCAATCGTCCCTTCTTTACCATCCGAGCCAGACTATCCATGCCAAGGTGGGCCATTCGGCGGTGAAGGATGTTGATGTCAACAGCAGCATGTGCATGCTCAGATTGGACGACAGGTTCCACGGTGATGTGGTACAGCCCAGCGTCATGCGTAACTTCCAGCACGGTGTTCCTGTCTCGGTCGAAAGCGCGTCCTCCAGTTCGTCCAAATATGGAAGTCAGATTCCCTTTTTCGGCGAGTCTGTGCACCGATATCAAGGATACCTGGAACGACGGGACATAGAGGACATCTGTGAGGGTGAGGAGGGTCTGCTCCCCCTTCATGATGCTCAAGAATTGGATTTCTCCGATCCCAGTAGCCTCCGCAAAACTCTCGTCCCCGAAACGTATTCGTTTTGGAGGGTCGAGCTGTTTGAATGTCGCTGCAATGAACCACTCCAGGATCGGCACCATGTGGGCTGAGGCGCCAGTGTCGAGGATGCGGGCAAAGGCGCGGACAAGACTCAGTTCACTCGCAGTATAAGCAGAGATGCGTTTGGCAAGGGATTTAGATACAGTGTTTCCAAACGCGGTTACGTAGTGACCCGACTCATCTGCATCTGCGGCGAGGGCCTTGCCTCCACCTCCGTTGTCAGCCTTTTGCTTCAAGTCGCGGCAGTCCTTTGTGTCGTGGTAGCAGAGACCGTGGACGGTGCATGTCTTGGTTGGACCACCGGCCTTCTTGCCCTTGTAGTTCGAGCTCGAAGCAGTGGTAGCAGCAAGAGCAGCCTCCGGCGCCGGCGAGACGAGAGGGTTTGCAATTTCCGCTTTGATGCGCTGCTCCGTCTCCGAGAGGGTAAGCTTCCCCCCAGATGGAACAAGGTTGACCGTCTGGGAGACAAACGCCCTCCAGCGTGCCGTCTCTGGAAGGGACTTGAGCAGGATCCAGGCCTGGAACTCGTCATCGACCCCGCGGGACATGCCCGTGAGGCGGAGGTTCCCGGTGCGGATGCTCGTGACGTGCTTGTCAAAGTCGCTGGTCCCATCCCATTTCGTGTCGAGCATGGAGACGAGGGTGAAGAACGCGGTCGCTGCGATGTTCACCTTCTCATGGGCATTGACGATGAAGTCCCAAGTCTCTTTGGCACCCTTGAGATGACCGACGGAAACGAGGATAGAGTCGGAGATGAATTTATGGATAATACCACTCCGGCTTGCTTCTGTCAACCATGGTCCACCCGTTCCCAGGCCTATCCCGGAATACATAGCTCTTGTCCAATAATGGATCGCCGAGTACTTTCCTATTTATTATACACTTCACCTTCACCACTCCATCTTGTCTTGGCCACCTCCGGCCTCACTTCTCACCTCGTTCACCCTCTGGTCATTCTGGTTCATCCCGGAACCTCTGGACTAGTCACCCAGCTCCTACCGGTTCTCTGCGGCTCAGCTGCATGGCACCGCCGCACTCCATGGTACATTCTGGACTGCAATTACATCATCACTCCGAACTTCCTCCACGCCCTTGGTTCAGCTCCGCTTCACCCGTGTCGTTGAAATGGGCAAGATGCGCTGACTACGGAATGGGCTAAACTAAGCTCTGAATGCGGGCTAGCTGAACAACTAACACACCAACCCAATCCTATCTAAACTGACTCACGGGGGACTTAGCGCGTCTTCCTCGATGAGTTCAGGTCCTGAGTCGTAGTATGTGACTGCGGATCTGATGTCTAGAGCATGTATAGTTGTTCTATGCGTTCAAAACGTCTCAAAATGCAGCATCTAGACGCTAGTTGGCTTGGCTGCTTGGCTTCTAAACAAGCCTTCCAGAGAAGGATGCACAGGTTTATATATAAAGGATTGTTACTAGGAATCGCACCGAAGTACAGGTGCCTAGGCGAAGAGGTGTAGATTTGGACTGAAAATCCCGTTCAAGGGCTATGCTGCTTCGTCTAGACAGCCTCTATTGCACTTGCTAGCCTCTCGAGAACTAGCGGCAGACTCGGACTCCTTTGAATCCAAGCTCTTTTCCGTACACTTGGGCTTATCAAGGACCTCAAAGTACTATCCAACACGACTAGACGACCGGTGGTTGTCCCAGGGTTCTCCCAAAGTGCTGTGCCGGGCGTGGTCGGTTTTAGCGAGGTGTTTCTTGGTCACCCAATGCGGATGCCCTGCTAGAGTCCACTCACAACAACAGTCGCAGTTCTCAAGCCTTCGTTGTGCGTACGGTCCTGATTTATACGTGGAGACAGTAGCCGCTCATGATCTCCCAACGCGAAGCTTTGCTTATAAGTTCACACAAAAGTTCTGGATCCAACAAGCAACGCTGCGATTTTATAGACTACTGTTACACAGAGAGAGACGGTACTTTAATCTCCGCTAAGTGGCCTGAGCACACCCGAATCGTCGTAACGATGAGTGGGGCATACACTGGTCTATTGCAGTATTTTATGAGGCTTTATATACAATTCTGAGGGAAAGAGATGAGGTAAAGAGAAATGAGTAAAACAGGCCGATGTTCTGGTCATGCGGTCATCCTCGGAAGGCTAACCAGGTCTATGCTGGCTCTGGACTTGCCAGAAAGTCATATAGATGACGATCTTGGGGGCCCAGTTCGGGTATATGGCCAGTTCGGGCCGTCTAGACAGCTCCCGGAACCTGGTAATTTGCAAAACTACATCCCCCGATGCCGGACTGCTCACCAATCCGCTTGTATACCCCGATAGCACACGGACTAGACATATATATGTCTGCCCATGGCTACATCTCAACAAGAACTCCTTCTTCATGTTTGTGCTTGTGGCGCCCCAACGCTGACCGCATCGTGTTAGTCACCTGACTGGCTAGAGGGGCACTTTAGAGCAAACCCTCCTTATATCCCTAAGCTCCTTGCATTGTCTAGACGCGGTACTTTGCCGTCTAGACCACCTATTGAGCCGTTCTATACTCGTTTAGATGCCTGTAGCTTAGTGCGCCGACTCGTCTAAACAGACCCTATATCATGTTGCTTGCTCTGCTAGTGAAGACTATGGCTTTCCTGTGCAGTTGTTGGTTCCTTTGATAGGGTAATTGACATTCTGAGGTACTAGACCCCGTATAGACCTCCTTGGTATGTGTACTTCGCACAGTGTAACACTTGTAACCATGCCTAGCACTGTACTAATACTACAGCCAGCAGCTGGAGCTCACTCTGACTCTCCTTTGTACCACCGAACAGAGTCCTAGTAGGTATATTGACCCGTCTAGACAGCTTAATTATTACTTAGTAGCGTCTAGACAGACTAGTGCTAAAAAGCGCAAATAATAACCAGATGGCAGCGTACTCAGTGACACGCCGTTTCATCATCTCGGACCTTGCTCCTATTGGCTACCGGCAACCTTGCAGGTGTTTGATCGCATCACCGTTCTCGTCCTAATTGGGAAGGCCTGCCAAAATTTGATGGCGAATGGCAAAAGTTAGTGCAGGCTTAACCAGGCACTTTGGCCTATGGGTTACTTAGGGGAAAGTGTTCAGAATTAAAAGTTATGTGCCTTCTTGATCACACTTTTTTTTAATCGGGCACATAGCGTAAGATCTTCTAGGAAAGTCATGTTTCCATTTGCAATTTTGACAATTTTTAACCAAGAAGGCACACAAAATGGTCCAATACCTCATTTTGGTCAGTTTCTAGGACCATATCAGGTCCATGACGGCCCGTGCTCACCTACCCTGCCCCAATATAGTAACAGATTAGCCGGTTTGATCACATCGTGATCCGGGTACCCTTGGTTACCGAAACGAGTCCCCGCTCTTACCCTTCGATAATACCCTTCCGTACCTTTCGATAAATGTACTTGGGGAAATTTTATGGATATTCGGCACGGCAAAGTGGTCTGATGGCCGTCCTAAACGGGACTTACCGCCTGCCGCCCGATACGGTAGGTGCCCCTATTTCTCATTGACATGTTCACACGCTCAGCATCGCCGTCCCACGCTTGCCGTTGTCGTTGCCGCCGCGCATGTCGGTGTCTTCCGCCTTACTCCCGTGTTGCATAAGTAGTATATATACCACTAGGCTCAGTTCCTCTCGTGTAAGACATGGAAAGCATTACAAAAGCACTGTATTATAAATCTATCTTGTATTATTTTTTTTTAAAAAAGACTAAGAGGCGGGGGCGGCCTCGCCGCCAACGGCGGTACCCACGGCGACGAAACTGGAGTCAGAAGCGGCGGGGGCGGTGCCAACAATGCTCCCTTCCTCATCGGAGTCCTCAATAATCGCACGGCTCGTGATGCGATTACTGCGGAGCTGCGCGAGGGCCTTCCGAGTTGTTGCGTCGTCCCGTGGTGCCTTAGCCTTCCTGCCCGTCGAGGTGCCGCCATTTTCTTTCGCCTCATTGCTCTTGGTGCGGGGCTTCTTGACGGGCGCTGAACGCGTGCCGGAGCTGACATTTGTCTTCGCCCGCTTTGCCGGGGCGGTGGCGGCGGCGGTGGCAGCGGCGGTGCGGTTAGCGCGGGGTGACGTGATAATTGGCCCACTGCCATCCTCATTTGTGCCTCCCTCTTGCTCCCGCTCAGCATCCTCCTCTTCCTCTTCCTCCTCCTCCTCCTCTTCGATCGCGGCGCGCTTGCGCTTCTGGCCCTTGTCCGCACGCTGCTGTCTCGTCCTCGGGGTCACCTTTCCCTCGGCCACCTTGGTATCCCACTCCGCCTGCCGTTCGTCTCGCTGGGCACGTGTCAACTTAACCCACTTGCAGTCGCCGGCGCTCAGCGCATCGCGCAAGGTGATAAGGACAGGGAGCGAGGTACTGAGCTCACTGGGGTTGCAGATACGGCCCGCAGTCCATCCGCCGGGCAGAGTCTCATCAACAACACGGCCGACAGTCCACCCAACAAGCTCGACACCGTAGCGGAGCACGATGGACTCCTCGTAGTGCAAGTATTCCATATTGAGGGGTCGCCCCACGATCGCAGCTGTAAAAGAATTAGCATTTAGTGATAAAATGCGTGAATACAACACACCTAAGCCGGACGATACGGATTGACGAATCTCGCCTTTAAGGAAGTCGGCCTTCATCTTTGACGTGCGAAGCAGTTCTAGCAGTCGATGAGAAGAACTCTAAATGAACAGGATCTGTCACTTACGCATTGTGTCGCAGCCAGCGACAGCGAATGCCTCGATCCTCGTGCCGACATCGACCGTGTCCCACTTGCGTCGCACAGCGATCGGCATGTACCGCTCAAGTTCCTGGCTGGTGAAATACCACTGGGGGTTCATGTGGAAGTCGGTGGAGTTGGGCACAACGCAAAAGAAACCCTCAATGCCAACGCGATAAGAAAGAGCATACATCTACAATTTAAATTAGCTATATATAGTAGTCAGTCCAGGAAGAGAACAGCGCACCAGCATTTGAATGTTCTTGCACGTATTTGAGACGTCGCGGATGCGTGCACGCGGTGTGTCACGGCGGAGCTTGGGGGCTGCTGCCTTGACACCTTCAAATCGCTTGACCAACACGTTCTTTTCTTCCTCAGTCATGGCCTCGTATTCGGCGTAGTATTCCTCGTGGAGCTCAGTGGGCTTTAGAACGCGGCCATCTGTGAATTGCTCAGTTATTTAGGTAGATAGTGAACATTAATACATACCCTCGCGCAGCTGCGCGGCCTTCTCGCTCTTGAAAGCGTTGTACGCATTGATCTTTTCTTGTCCATGGACCATTCGCGCCCCGGCTTGAAAGAAAATGTCAAGGAAATAGCGGGGCTTTTTATTGAAGCGCAGCCCGAGCTCGTCGGCCTTTGTGTGAGTGTCGGAGTGCCATTGCGCTGGGGAAAATCATGTCAAACGCGTCCACTTCTGTAAAAAGAATATGTCTTACCAACTTCTGCATCCATAGCTTCCTTTTGATCCTCGCTGGACTGCTTCTTGTCCTTCCGTTCAGCGGCGGTGAGCGGTGCGCGTGGTAGCGCAGGAGCACGGTTGCGTGGCTGAGTAAGGGCGGCGAGTGTAACTGTTGAAGGCATTTTGGAGGCGGAACACAGGAAGAGGGTGGGAGATTTCAACAGAGAGTTTTTTTGCACGGGGATTCGGCAAGGCTAGATCTCAATGGAAAAAAAAAATCATTTTTATGTCGTTACATCATGAGAGTCGTAAGTATATCATTTCATAAAAAAAAACTACAGCGCCGCGATTCTATCCTTGTCCATCGCCTCGAGCAGTCCATCTACAAGCTCAGACGGCACGCCAGGAAGGCGGGATACCTCTTGCGACCACTTAAAGACCACTTGAATGCGCAGGATGAGATTGACGGCAGGCGCGAGGTGGGTCAGCGCGTGGTCAGCAAGGAACTCATCTGTCAAAGGCGAGAGGAGATCACTAGTAGCCGATTCAAGGGACGGCGACTGGAGCCCGTGTGCGGACGGCGACTGGAGCCCGTGTGCGAGAGTACGTGAAGCGGAGGCAGTGGAGGAGGTAGCGAAGGAACGGGGCGACAGTGCGCTTCCCACGTATGGAGGTGGACTGCGGACGGGTGTCGAAGGACGGACCGGCGTCGAGCGCGGAGGTAGTCGCACTGTAGTAAAGTATGAATTAGTATAATATGAAGAAAGGAGACGGGTGAGGACATACCTCGGGACGCGCTGAGCTCAGACTCCATTTTTTAGCACCTTAGCAGTCATAAAGTCCATCTCCGCTGTCCACATACGCTTGCGGTCCTTAGCATCTAACAGCAGATCAGTGTTCGTGGACTGTAGAGACTCGATGAGCTCGCGGAGTCCCGCGTTCTCGTGCTCGAGGTGTTCTGCGCGTTCGACCGCGGTGATCAACGCCAAGGCATCAGCATCGAAGGTGATGTCTTCAATGTCGTAGACGTCGTCTTCATCGGGCGGCGACGCAGTAGCTGGTGGGGGAGGAGTAGGGGCAGGAAGAGGAGCCTCCAGTTGTAACGAGCCCCAAGGGCGGCCCTTGAACACATAGTGGGCACTGCGGAGGGAGGAAGGCTCAGGGATGAGAGTCGCCGGGAGCTGCATTGCAGGAAGGTGTGAGGTCTGCAACAAGCTCCAAAGCCGCGAGGCGCGGGCTCGCCAATCTTGCGCAGTGGGTATGGCAATGTGCTCGAGGAAGGTCTGCACGAGAAACGCGATGGTAGCATGCGTCTCGGGATGTTCGTGCAAAAACCGAGGCTGAATATAGACCTGTGATTTCATCCGCTCGGGGACAAGGGGTGAACCGGGGACTGTTGTACCAGATGTATGGAGGATGAGGGTTGTCCCTCCCGTAGCGCGGTCCCACTGTGTAGCCTTCAAGTCATGAGTACTTGCATAAAAAAACCACTGAATACGCACTAGATCCCATATCAAGGCTCGAACACTGTTGGAGAAGTCCCGCCGCGCTTGCTGGCCTGTGTTAAGCAATGAGTACAGGTCAAGTAAAAAAGAAAAAAATCTTTTACCTGACACACCCGTAGGCACGGAATCGTACAGGTCGTGAAATTCAGGGTAAAATTGTTCAGAGGGGAGTGAATGGCGTCCGTCGTCACTAGCACCAGCTGCAAGCCAGGCAAGATCTGCCGCTTCGAATTTGTTGCGGGAGCGGTTGAATCGTCCAAGTTCGTCGAAGGTAACCCCTAGGTGGCGCCGAAGGTCGTAGGCGCCACCTGGAGTGAACGTAAGATTGTCCCAGGCCACAGGTTGCACGGGAATAGGCTGACGGGACGGGGGAAGAGGAATTGAGACCCCAGCAACGCCCCAGCGGAAGGTGGAGACAGCAGTCGACATGGCGGTAAGAAAGAAAGAGCGCTCAAATCGCCCTCGTGCAACCCGATCCCACGATCCAAATCAGTCGATTCCACGGTCCAAATCGGGATTTCGGCTACCAGATCCAGAGTAAATCGCGTCTGTAGCAATGCTAGACGCGACTTGACGCGATTTTCGGTGAGGGGGTACTTTGGAAAGGTGAGAAATACTTTGTGCACAAGATTGGAGTCCACTGCTAATTTATCTGAGGCACTTGAGTAGCAATACGGGAGAATCATTTGAACCCTTTTCAAATTTTATTCTAGCATCCTGGTATCTAGTTTCTATCATATTCGTGTAGGAGTACTATCATACACTCTCAATTCGAGGGCTCAGTTTAGCATTGTGCCTTTAGCTGAGGGGCAATATGTCTTAGAAGATTCACCAATAATGTGGACGCATTTTAGAGGTTAAAGACGTGAGCAACATGAAATAAGGTCTCCCAATCCCCCTGAGTAAGTAGGCCAATTCTTGAACTGGTTAGAGTAACTTCAAAATTTCGTACTTTTCGGACCGTTTGGTCATTACCAGGAGCCACGAAACCCTGAAGACACAATTAAGGCTTGAGAATACTACAGTGGGCTAACCTGAACTGTAATTTGGCGAAAGATCTGGGGTAGTTAGTGTCTGGGGGTTGTATTTTCAAAAAGAGACTGAAAATGAACTCAATGCCAACACAATTTACAGCGTTGAACCTCGGTCAAGCTTCAACTTAACAAATCTAAGCTAAGAACAAGTCACCTATTGACTGTAATGGCTGAAGCTTTTCTAATTAATGAAACTACTATGGCTAACATTGGATCAGACATTTATTGGCATTTTCTAGTGGCCTTGGGGGTTGAGGAATCGCGATAGTTCGCATTCTGACCTCGATTTGGCGGGTGAAACCACCAATTCTCGAATTAAATATTATCTACAGGGCCAATTCGTCTAGATTTTGGAGATGCAAATGGTATGCAGTCGATACATTGCCTCCGATGTTCTGTACGCGTTCATAGCACTTGTTATACCTAAACCATGGAGTTTTGTTCCAAAGGTCGGCATCTTAAAGAAGTCGCCGAGATCGGGCCGGGTTGTGCGAGCCAATGGAAGAACTGTCCGATTTCCCCCGAAAATCTCCGAAGGACTACCATTTTGGCTACTAAAGAATGAATTCAAGCAAGATCTGTGACATCCACTATATCTAAGTTCTCCATGAACTGGACCATCAAGTCACTGTCCACCCCATCCAATTCCCGCGGTATTTCTGCAGCATCATTGTCTTCTTCGTATTCAACGATGACTTGCCGGAGTCCAAGGGTATAAAGGGCCCAAGGTGGCAGCGGATACCCACCAGCAAGTGTAGGATCACGGCCGACACGCTTCCCAGGGAAGAGATTCCCGGAAAACCCCGGTAAACGACTGGTTTTCACCAATCGCTCGACCACCGAGGAGTTAATTTTGGTTTGATATATCCAGCGAGTTGAGAGCTCACGCGTGAGCTCAGGGTGAGTGATGTAGTTTTGCGCGATGGCCCTGTAATAGTCAACGTGTTCGTCGATCATAAATGTTATTAAACGCTTAATTTCGACGTTGAGTCGGACTATCTCCTCCCGCGCGCGCTTGATACCGAAATAGAGCAGGGCGGCCTCACGACGAGCAGGCTGTGTCCATGGTAATTGGCGTATGTCGTTCCGTGTGTCGCGAAGGACATCGAACTCGGCTAGTGACACTGTCTGTATTACTCGGGCGTAGTTGAGGGTTTCGCGCGGAGGGGTAAGCATGGAGGCGGCCGAGTTATAGATGTTGACCGCTTGATGAATCGCAGTGGACCGAGTCTTGAGAGCCTTCCCTATCTTATCACGGAGCTTGTAAGCTTCGGATGAATATTTTGAGTTTGAGGATACTTAAGCTACTAACAAATGACTCACCGACACCGCTGAGGGATAATTTGGTAAGTTCCATCAAACGTTGAACGACGAGACGCTCGAGTTCATCCAACGCCCTTCGGTAGCGGCGCTGGCTCATCATAACCAAGGCCTCTTTGTACTCCTCATCCGTGTCCTTCCACCGCTCTGTGTACCCGTGCTCAACCTCAAAGCGGGAGAGTTCTTCCTCGACAAGCACCAGTCGTGAGTAAGTTGTACGATAGCGCGTACGGACAGCTTTGATCTTCGGCGCGGTAGCCCCTCCGACAATGATGAGAGTGTCGAGGTTCTTGAAATCTCTCTCAGCTCCACGCAAAGCATCCCTGGAGTGTATTAGCGGCATAGCGATGAGGAGCGGAAAGTGCGTACAGAGCCGACTGATATTTGCCAAGTAACTCCATATAGTCAACGGTCTTCACGACCGCTGGGGGTTCTGTCCTAAGTGCATCGAGGTGTTGTGCTTTGGCGAGCAGATCTTGCTCGTAGTCTGTCGAGGTAGTATGCAATTGTTCTTCGAGGGCTTTGAGTTTGATTGAATTGAGCGAAATCTTCTCTACCGCCTGCCGATAGTTCTGGAAGATGAAGTTACCTGTACGCCAGGAGGATAAGAATATGAAGTAATGATTATACAGGGACCTTACCGGAAGCCGCGTGCTTGTCCTGATCATGGAAGTGGAAATGTTCGTCGATCTGCTGTTGCCGGTGAAAGGGTGTTGCGAGTCGGGTGCAGCTTGCGAGGTTATTTGAAAGGCAGAATGTTCTCTCACATTCTTCGAAATCCTCTAGCCCTACACCCTCGACGTACATGGGGTGCCAGCTGAGCTGGCACCCGCGGTTGTGCGCATGACCATGGAAGGCCGGAACAACCCCACGAAGGCGAAGCCGGACCGTCTGCCGGCCCAGTGAGCTACGGAGCAGTGTCTTGTAAAACACGCACATGATGTCATAGCCCAATCCGATGTCAGCACCATATTGCTCAAACAGTTTGGCAACGATGGCGAGCGGATATTTCATCCTACAAAAAATAATCAGCTGATTATACAATGTCGATGACGTGAGCGGCACTCGTGTGCCGCTCTCCTCAGAAAATGCATAAGTACTCACAATTCACCGCTGCGGATCATATCACATATGAGGAGGACATGGCCGTGGCGGCAGACCGAGATGAAGATCCCCGCGATCGCGAATAGGGTGAACATCTTCTTCCGTGCCTCTGGTCCCGCTGCCTTCCATCGTTCCACACAGGTATTGAGACATTTTGCGAGCTCAGTAGACTCCTCGGCATTAAGCTCATTGACGTTAAGCCATGCGGTGTCGTCGTCGTCAGGCGGATTTGGCGGATCTGTTGCTGATGGATTCGGAATGCCGGTGGTGGGCTGTGAAGGTCCACTCGCGGTGGCGGCTGCGGGAGGGGCTTCCGCGGAGACGGCATTCGCGCCGAGGGATGCAGTGACGGTGGCCATGGAAGAGGCAGTGGCCATCGACACCTGCGGTAGCCATTAGCGCGAGCACGATGAGAGATAAATTAACTGACCTTCGGCGCATTTTTTACTTCATCCTTGTACAGATCTACCTCCGTCGGTGTTAACCACCGGAAGGATGTCGACTTGCGGTTGTCGAAGCGCGGGTTTCCGGCGCGGAACGTGCTGTCAACGAGCTTGAGGGAATTATTCCCATCCAAAGCAGCAAGGAACGAAAATTTGAGGGCGGGCTCATCCTTCACTGCATAGAAACAGGGCGGGCAGACATTTTGTGAGTCCCAGTCTTCTCCACGCTCCAAGGAAGATTTGACGCGCTGCTCAACTTGACGTAGGATCTCGAGATATGCATCGTAAGCGGACGTGATTTGCTCGGCCAGATATGCACGCCGCGGAACCTATTCATGAACAATAGTAAGTGTTATGATCAAAGGGTAGATGGAGAAATAAAAGAGCTGGTGTAAATGATTCAAAGTCTTCGCCAAAGAGTTGATGGTGAAACGTGGGCAGACACGATGAATTTGACGATATATTTCCAGGGTACGGAGAGAGAATGCCAGTGCGGGCTTATCAGGCGTACAGCCAAGGAACCCACGTCGGAGTAGGGTCTCGTTGGCTTTTTTTGCATCAGGCGGATGGGAGAACATTTGTATTCCGGAATCTAGAGGAGATTAAATTTAACACTGCTACGCAGGAGCAAGAAAACATACAATCAAAGCCAATGACAGTTAAGGGCCAGCTCTCTTGCAGCCCATCCATTGCAGTAGTACCGCTGTCCTTGTACCGCAGGTAAGCGTCGACGAGGACCGGCATTTGCTCCTTCCATGAGTCGACCTGCCGTTGAACACGTGTAGAACGTGTCCTTGGATCCCCACGCCTGAAGTAAATATAAAAAGGTTAATATCGTGTCAGGCTATAAAGGTAAGGAACTCACCCAGGACGGATACCATCCATCATCTGGTGGAGAAGGGTTTCTCCACCGGCATGGCTCATGTAGATACCCTCCTCCCCCGGCGGAATCGTGTTGAACCCCTCAGGGAGCTCATCCCACCCGCTTCCGTCGTCGTCTCCGCCATCATACGCGTAGGGCATGTCGCTATCATCATTTCCATCGAGCAGCTCTTCACGCTGAACAAAGCTGAGTCCTGTGGTAATATTAGCATGAGAAAAATTGCTCCGAGAAAATGCTTACCTGCAATTTGCTCATTATAAGCTCTCGAAGCCTCATCCCGCTAGGCTTTCGATCTATTGGTGGGCAATTGCACCGACTTGCTGTTTTTTTGGGATCCCGGACCCACACCGCCGAATCGGACATTGGATTTCTTGGAAAGACCCTTGGGCATAGTATTCCCAAGGTTAGAGGGCAGCGGGAGGATGAGGGGACGCGGCGGTGAGGTTGCGGCGGTGTAGGAACGATGGCTCGGCTAGCAACCCCGAGGAACCACGGCTCGGTTAGCAACCCCGACAGAGAGATCGGCAGCCGATTGATATCACCGCGTAGGGCGCATAGTCGGGCGTTATCGGGCGGCATGGAGCATAGAGAGTTGGCATAGAGCAGAAAGAGTTGGCATAGAGCAGAGAGAGAGGCTAGAGCGATGGCACTCTTGAAGAAACACGACAAGACGCCGCTGAACTAAGATATTAACATGTATTATGTAAATATTTTGTGCAGATTGTTCTGGCAGAGCTCTGGCTGGTACTATTGTATGATTGAGGAAGGGAGTAGGGAGGGAAGCTAGCAGAGTACAGCGGGTATATGGGTTGAGCAAGAGTTGCGGCGCAACAGCGGCGACGACGACGGCAAGCGTGAGACAGTGATGCCGAGCGTGTGAACATGTCGATGAGAAATAGGGGCACCTACCGTATCGGGCGGCAGGCGGTAAGTCCCATTTAGGACGGCCATCAGACCACTTTGCTGTGCCGAATATCCATAAAATTTCCCCAAGTACATTTATCAAAAGGTACGGAAGGGTATTTTACTATATTGGGGCAGGGTAGGTGCCGTGCTAAAGTGATTTGGCTGGCACTGAAAGCACGACCAAACAAAGGAAATGACACTGACGGTCAAGCCATACACCTTATACAGGCTTAGAAAACGAACAGGGAGCATTTACACCCAATCCAAACCACTAGGTATACTTCTAGTGAGGCTGCTACACACACAGATTATTTTCCTGCATAACCTCACTTTTACCATCAAACTCGTCGGATCACGCTTAGTCAGTGAACGGTTTTGGAACCACAGTTGCCGGTAGCCACTCCTATGCATATGCACTCCTTTGGAAGTCCTGCCAACTATCTCCAGAACGACTACTCGCCTCTATGTCCGCTCCAGCGACCCGGAACTCCCAAAATGCCAACCAGTACCTCGGACCTTGTCCATATCAACTACCCACGTACCGGTCCAACTTCCGGTGCACTTATACCTCATTTGCCTATGCTTCCACACTCCTGCTCACGTTCCAGCCGCTCCGGTCATCTCTCCGAGAATCGGAGTTACCGGAGACATCGGACTCTCATTTGGATCATGCGGTATCATGCCTATTCACTCCTTATCCATTTATCCGTTCCTTATCACTTCTCTTCTATTGTTTCAACACCCACATCACTTCTCCTTATTGTCTTCTCACATGCTGCGCCTTCTCATCACACTTCCATCATTCCACATCGCTTCTTCATCTGCCTCAAGGCAGGTATCTTCACATTATCATCTTATCATTCTTCTATCCATCTATCTATCTATCTAACCATATGCTTTGCCTTTCTTCTTTATTCACTTGCTATTATTCTTCATACTCACTTGACCTATTCTGCCGCAAGGTAGTCTCTTCTTCCACATGGCATACTCTGCCTCATGTTACTTATTTCCTTCTGTACTAATTACCTGACTCTAGTATTTATACCGGTACTTTACTTCCTGTAAACTATCTGGAAAATTAATGTTGTTTCCATGTTTCCTCTTCATGGACTGTTGCAAATCGTCTCAATCGTCTCCTGAGGTTCTTGTTCATTGCCTCTTGACCTCTCCCTCGTTATGGCCCTGCTCCCGTCTCCTTCTGGTTCCCTCTGGGACTCCGGTCACCTTCGCTCTTTGGTCGCGTCCCCGGACCTTTGGTCACGTCTCCGGAGTTCTCATTCGGCCAAACCAACAACTGTGGTACGACTCCGGGTTGTCTCCTGCTTCTTGGATATGCCTTTCGCTCGCTCCGGCTTGTTCCTTCTTGCTGATCGCTCCGGTCCGTCCCGGACCTACGCCGGACGACTAACCAACTATACCGGCAACTGCCCTTGCATCTCTGGTCCAGGCTATCCGTGTCCCATTGCCATCTTCAAGCTAGTACTGCTCGGACCTTGGTATCAGACACATTCCCATCTGGCAGCCCGAGGCCAATCAATCGGTCACCCTTGCTGAGTTGTGGTGTTCTGAGAAGGGCTGATCTAGACATCTGTTCATCTCCGAGTATCGGCTTGGTCCGGCTCTAGTCATATGATCGGATATTCCTTTTACTCCTTCCCTCTTGGCTCAGCAACATAACACAGACCTATTGTACCGATTTGTATGGTAGCAACCATTCAAGGTGCGTTACGAAAAAATCTGGTCCCAAGATAGCAACAAATTGCCTTTTTAGGAACCGGAGTTGCCTAAAATGGTAATTTGATGCTCTGCAGGGCCGAAAATTTACCCAAATTGGCCCTGGAAGCTCTGAGCGTTACGGGGCGATTTAGGCAACATTTCGAGGCCAGCGTTACACATTACGTTGCTACCATACAAATCGGTACAGTATTGCAGTCTCATAGAGGCCACTGGCTTTTGGGGCAATTTGCCCCAATTCCGCCACGTCCACAAATTTAAAGCAGAGCTCCGCAGACACTTCGAGATCACGGATCTCGGGCCTGTCAAATAGATCCCGGGAATCCAAGTGACACGTGATTGCCAAGCCTGCACAATTTCCCTTGACCAACAAGCCTATATTGAGAAAATGGTGTCGTGTTTCAGCCTCAAAAATGCTCACCCTGTCAGAACTCCTATGGTCTATGGGGAATCTTTGTCCCACTCTATGTCTCCCTCTTCCCCGACCGCCAAAGCGCGCATGGCTGGAGTCCCTTACCGCAAACTAGTTGGTTCTTTGATGTTCACAAATGTCGCAACTCGAGCTGACATTGCCCACACTGTTGGAATTGTTAGCCAATCCTGCCAAAATCCAGGAGAGCTTCACTGGCTGGCCGCCAAACATATACTGCACTATCTTATCAACACCAAATTTTTTGTGCTTGTTCTCGGCGGCACATCTCCCATCAAACTTGCTGGGTATACCGACTCCAACTACGCACCTCTGGGCGACCTGGACAGGCGGAAATCTCCTTCTGGCTACTGCATGAGTCTAGGAGGAGGAGTTATCTCCTGGAGTTCCAAGTGCCAAAGCACCGTCATGACTTCTAGTACCGAGGCCGAGTACATGGCCTGCTGCCATGCTGCGAAAGAAACCGTCTGGCTTTGCATGCTCCTGCATGCCGTTGGTCACACTCAGCGCAAAGCGACGGACATTCGCTGTGACAACCAGGGTCCATTGATCCTTACTGCCGACCCCTCGTTCCACTTGTGTGCGAAGCACATTGATGTGCAGTATTACTTCTCGTGTGACCGTGTTGAGCGCAGCGAACTTACATTCACATATGTTCACACCTCTGAGAACATGGCAGACATTTTCACAAAACCCCTACCGGAACCTCTGTTCAAGAAGTTCAGGACGATGCTGGGCATCGTAGGTTGACTGGACGTGTTTAGCACGCTGAGGAGGAGTGTTAACATCTGGACATCAAGCTACGCGTCAAGTCAACAGCGACCTCACGGGGCTGTGCCAAGCTTATTTATTTTCCTGTTACGTGTTTTCCTCTCGCTGATTCTTACTATGAACTGCGTGACAGGTATGTTCTATTTAACTTATCCAGTTTCAGTACACATACTTATAATACTTCACTAGCCTGTACTTACTGTTGTCGTACAGGCCTCCCTGGTTCACAAAATATCTCGAAACTTCAAATGTGGAATGTCGGGAATTCCACTGTGACTGCAGCCTGGGACACTTGATTTTGAAACCCTCTACGGCGCCTTCTTCCCGGTGCTTGGCCATACACCCATCTACTGAAGATGAATTGGCCCCCGGTTGATCTCGGCACCATGCTCAGTGGTCATAGCGGATTATTGGGCGCCTCCATTCATGTCAAGCCTTTGACTCGATGTCACCTGTCGCCTCTCACTAGGGGCAAGAACCCAGGCACTTGGAATCCATGTGCGATAAACAAAGATCCGACGCAGATGGACCGGAAATATCGAAAGGTAATATAAAGACTTAACAATGGTTCTTTAATACACAAAGGATGGACAAAGGCCAGACAAAGGGCAGGGGAGATTTCCCCAGTGCAGGGAATCATGCCCTGGGCTGGTCCTGCCCTTTGTCTACCTTTGTCTTGCCTTTGTGTAGTAAAGAACCATTGGCAAGCTGTCGCGATATCTCCGGTCCATCTGCGATGGACCTGCGTTTATCGCACATGGATTTCATGTGCGTGGGTCCTTGCCCCCTAGTGTCTGGGTTCTTTTGGATCCTTGCCACCATCCTCTCTGCACTTTACGCCTGTGGTACGACTCGATCTGGACAGGAAATCACGAGCATAGAGATCCTGCCCTTGGATATCTGCTTGTGGGTTCTTCAAGCTAGATTTTGACGACGTGCTGGAGCCCACCGCAATTTTCACGACATACACATGGGCATCGTTCTTCGCCTGCGACGTATCTTGGGCTGCACAATGGGAACTGCTTCACGTTTTGGCATTGCACGTGACATGGCCTGTGCTGGACCTCTGTGTGCTTTTGGCTGTAAAGATGTTGAGTCTCTGGGACCCGGAGACTCTGCCTTTGCCTTCCATGGCAGAACAGCTCAAATGTAATGGGATACATCGTGTAGTAGCATCAATATAATGATCTTCACATTCATTCTCAGTTAAAAGTGGAGAAGCCGACATATTCGTACGAGTGCTCCGAATGAGCCTTCTGAAAAGGAAATCGGAGTCCGGCCTAATCCAGCTGCTTCTTCCCACCGCTGGGCTGGAAGCTCAGCCTGCAGCTAGTGTTTAACATATCAAGTGCTGTACTTGGCTCATGCCTCATTAGCCGCCATAGTCTTGACTGCGGACAGGAAATTGCAGGTTTGAGTGTTAGGGTCACCAAATGGACAAAGCAAGGGTGTTGAGCTGACTGCAAGCAGTCTCGAGCACCTGCTAATCCCACATACCAGGTCTAATTAGACCTGTTTTAGGGTGCCTAAAACAGGTCTAATTAGACCCCCCCCAGGCCATTTTCGCCCTATGGGACCCGGCGGGGGACAAGAGGGACAAAGGGACCGCCGGAGGGGGACTTAGGGGTGATAAAACAGACAAAGGGCGCCGTGTGGGGACATTTAGGGGGACATGACACACGCAGAGCACCATGTGGGGACATTATGGGGGACAAGACCCACACAGAGTGCCGTGTGGGGACACCGAGGGGGACAGACCGGCCGTGTGGGGACACTACAGGGACGTGTGCGGACGTTATGGGGGACATAACACACAAAGAGCGGGGGGGGACATTAGGGGGACACCATAGAAAGCAGCAGTATTGCAATATGGTAGGAGAATACCGTATACCGTGTTGCATTATAGTGGGATCTTCACCGGTAGGACAGTTATACCCGCAATACAATGCGGCCATGGACAGTATATGTATAAAGAATTGCCTGAGTCGGGAATTGAACTCAAAAACTCTTGGGTTCGGCAAAAGCCAGAATCCAACACCATAACCACCTAAGCCAATAAGGAGTGAAAATTGTGTATTGTTAATAGGACAGGGGTATACTTTTCAAACATATAAATTTGATTGTCACCCCTCTACAGGCCCCGCCTTAGGGGCCTTTGGTTAGGGTTTGGGTTAGGTGTTAGGGTTAGGGTTAGAGGTCAGGTCAGGGTCCTAGGGATATTTATTGCCTCGGTGGTTAGAGGTTAGGGTGAGGTTTAGTATGTTAGGGTGGTTAAGTTTGGGTTAGGGTTAGGGTTGGTTAGGTCTTGTTAGGGTTGCAAAATAAAATTAAGACAAACAATTAGCAGTAACAAACAATAACCGAGACATAGGGCAGCTTGCCTGCCCTAGGTTGGGAATTAGCAGTTCCCGGGTAGGGTAAGGCTTGCCTTACCCTAGCCGGGAACCTATTATGTATTCTTATGGCCTCTTTGGTGTAGTTGGATATGGTGCTGCCGGTTGAATAATGGGAGAATGCAAATGCTTTGTGTTCAATCCCGGCTACGCTTTTCCTTTTGCATGGTTTAATCCTCTTTAAAATCCCTATTAATACCGTATTGCAATACGGGCGGTAGGTCACCGCCCGGTGAATGACCGCCCACATTGCATTGTGGCTCACGGTATTCACCGTCCGTATTGCAATATAGGTACAGTCTCTACATAGGGGGACAAGACAGGCACAGAGTGCCGGGGGGGTACATATGGTGCTGGGGGGGGACATTTGGGGGGACACTTTTGTCTTGAAGGGGGGGGCATGCAGGAGGTGAGTGTAGGGGCGACGTTATGGGGGACAAGACAGACGAAGAGCGGCGGGGGGGACATTAAGGGGACAAGACAGGCACAGAGTGCCGGGGGGGTACATATGGTCCCGGGGGGGGACATTTGGGGGGACACTTTTGCTCTGAAGGGGGGGAATGCAGGAGGGACCTTAGGGGGGACAAAACAGATGAAGAGCGCCGGGGGGGGGGGGGGGGCACGTTAAGGGGACAACATCAGGAAAAAACCTCCTTTACTAATTTAGGAATAATTTTGTTCCCCGCCCAGGCCTTGGGATAAATTAAGGAGAAAGAGGGGAAGGAAACTAATCTGCAGAAGCGAAGCTAATTTGTGGGTAATTGAACTTCTGGAAGTATCAATTGAGTGGTTTTCGCAGCAGTATCATTATAAGTGTACGAGTAACACATCAGAACACAGTAGCATAGATATGGCGGTCCGTAAGTGAGTTAACGAAGAAATAGGAGCACTTGTCCAAAACGTTACTGGACTTCCAGTCCGCAGGAGCAACCGGCCCGAATTTGGGAAGAAGATGAACACTCCATCGAATATTGGCCACCGGAATGATACTAGAGCGCCGATATCCATCCTTCACAGACCGATTCACCTTGTACATGAGGTGATCGGGCTCGGGATCCATGAATGGGGAGAACCATTCAACGTAAGCCAAATGTTTTAGGGGGTTGATACCATGGGAAAAGAGAGAGCAGAGGTGTCGAGGTTGAAGGGTGAATATCACCCGGACCTGTGCCATCCGATAGCCTGTAAAGAAAGTTCAATGAACAGGAGGCAGACTCAGTTTAATTGCATACCAGCAATACCTGTGATCTGGCTGCTGCCGCCGTTCACAAGTGCTGTGTCGAAGCGAGCCAGAAGTTCGTCGCCATTTTTAAGTGTCTTGCCCGGTTGAACGTGAATCGAATCAACGATCGAGTCCGATACACCGGGAGCGGAATAAGGGTCTTGGGTGGTGAATTTAATGCGGTGGTAAATGGGGACGGAATTGAATGCAAAGGAAAGATGCTGTGATTTTTGCTCGACCTGCAGAGCGGAGAGTTCAGGATCATTAAGGTGAACAACATATCGAGCCAAGGCGTCGCGAAACAAGACAGCACTATAATCTGTCACCAAGCGGGACATGCGAACAGATTTGAGAGTGGGATGCTTCGTCATTTTGAGTTGGCGCTCGAAGACAATTCCAGGGGATATGTCCTCTATCACCGGAGGGGATGGGCAGCCGTCAAGACGCCATTGAATGTACTTTTCATGGCGATAAATCTTCTCCTTACGTTCGAGCCAAAGAGTCATTTGGGGAAACTCGTCTTCGAAGTTAGTCGAGCGGTAGGCCTCTTTGGCGAGATCGATATGGAGATGTTCGGTGTATTCGGTGTTGTAGTTGTCCGTAGTACCGAACAATTTTACGTACGGGGTATAGTGGCGGCACCCGTGCAGTTTGGGAAGGTTAAATTCGTCTCGAACGCCAAGGTCCACAAATATGGATTTGTTGTCGTGGAAGCGTTGAAGTGCGTTATCGAGATGGGCCAGTGTCTCAGAGGTGTGCATGGGGTATTGTGCGAGGTATACAAAGTCGAGAAGAGCCCGAACGGCGCCAACAAGTTTAGACGATGAGTGATTGTTCGGAAGCTGGACATCGATAACAAGGCCGAGCAGGAACCGCGCAATCTGGTCATGCTCCTTCCCGTTGACTCGGGAAAGATTTGTTATGCCGTTCATGAAGAGGCGGATGTTGTGGTTGGGAGGGAGCCGTCGACATCGGGCATCTACTTCGGCCTCGCCGCAGCAGGCTGTCACCCATGCGATAAGATGTTTAATGACGCCCTGGTACAGCTAGTGGAGGATGTCGGGGCTGATGGCACGATAGATGTTCGTGTAGGGCAAGCCCTCCCAGAAAGGGTGATAGATGGGCTTAATCCCTGCATCTGCGCACGCCTGCGCGTATATTGTGGGCCCCTCATCAAGCGAATCGAGTGCCTCGAGAATAGCCTCGAGATCACAGAGAGGGAAATCCCTGTCCGCACCCAACCCGTCTCGGGGAACCTCGCACATGGGGCACTCACCCGTTTTCACTGCGGTGACCAGAACTTGTTCAGGATAATCCCCGACAAATGTGGCGTAAATGGGATGACCACGCCGGGTGACACCGTCACCACTGGTCATTGGGATACCAGTCTTGCCGGCCTCTTTCAGGGGTGCAAGGATCTGTGCCATACACGCGTGGAATACGTTGCCCAGGATCCGTCGACGTGCGGCCTTGTTCGTGACATTTTTCATGCGGGATGTTGGAAGGTAACCAAGGAGGACGTAACCGCGACGCGATGGCTTCCGACGAATTTCCTTAGGAATGTTCCCGATTGTCATGTACACGGGATATGCGGTTTGTTACCAAAGACGGTGAGTTGGGTTTTGTCGGAGGAAATGATGATGGGAATAATTGTTGCGCCAGGATTGTCCGCTTCAACAGCTTCCTGCACAAAAGGTGAGTGAAGCTCAATCATCATTGAAAGCGTGGCTAACCTGGGTGCTTCACCACCATTTACCGGTATGCATATTGTGGTACATTCGGATTGTTTTCCCCTTGTCAATATAATGCTTCTCGGGTACCACAAAAAGATACGGAGCAAAGTCTGTCTCCCCCCAAAGAGCGCGTACACATTCCAAGGCGTCGTGAGAATACAGAGGGAACACTTCGCCGTTTACAACGACTTCAGATCGTGTGAACTTCGGGCGGCCAGGTAATTTCCCGTCAATAATTTTGTTGAGTTGGATAGATGTTCCGTAGGAAAGATCTAGCGAGTCACGGACCTGGATAGGGGTAAATATTGAATATATGTAGGATTACAGTGAATTTAAACATACCCCGTCAATATTCAGAAGGTCAGTGAAGGCGGTAGATCCTGCGCCTCGGAGCTTGGCCCATTTCGCAATTTCCCAATCCACTTTTGACTTGAAAGGGGCGTACAAATTTTCTTGAGAGGAGTTACCGAGTGCCGAGCGGTAATTCTCTTCCGAACTCGGGGAGGGAACCGAAATAGGCCTGCCAGCCAGCCGCCCGGGGTATTTTTCGATGATGGGTTTATAATGAAATTTATCCTCCGCCGCTTTCCGCGCCTCTCGAGTTGGAGCGGTATTGGCCTTGGCCTGCACGCCCGGCATGAGAATATCCCCGTTTTCAGCGGGCAAAGCTACCCGGGGTGCCTCCTATCCACTCTCCATCTCCGCATGCGAGGCACCCTCCTGATTGCACGCCGTCAGATCCTCAGCGTCATCAGAATCCTCATTTTCAGAATCATCGTCGCCTCCATTGGATTGGTATCCAAAATCCTCCTCCCCGTAGTTTTCTCCGAAGAAATCTCCCTGAAACTCGGTGCCACTGGCAGGGAGGCCATGGAGTTCTCCAAAGTTCTCTATGGTGTCTTGTTCCTGTGGCTGGTCGGGTGCCTGAGGAAAATCTGCCGGCAGTGCACCAACATGTGAATTGGCGGCGGTGAAAACAGCGTGGCAGCCTTGGTTCGTCGTCAATCTCAGATGGAGAGACAACCCTTTGCCGCTGTCGAAGGATACATTGCAGCCCGGGCAGGAGACCATTATTATTTCGTGGTAAGTGCAAACGGACTTGACAAGTTGTGGAGAAATTTTATTGCGGCCGAAATGAGTATACAAATAACAGTGATGGAATCATACAAGGGCGCTGTTTCAGAGCGTACGCGAGCGCTCAAACCGAGACTAGCCCTAACGAGCATATGGAGTCAGCACAGTAAAAGATGGAAAAAAGCAGATAACGTACACACTTCCCCTTGTCTTCTACCACCACACCCTCCCTCAGCACACTCTTTAACCCTCCCAATCCCTTTACCGTCCTTACATACCGCCAGCTACGACATGGAAATGCCCATTGGATCTGCCGAACCAGCAACTCTGACCCGAGCCCAGAAGCGCAAGCTCACCATGGAACAGGCAGAAGAAAAGGCCAGACAGGAGCAAAAGGCCTTCGTTGCCGCAGCCAGTAGGAAACTTTCCGCAGGCACTTCTGAGCACTTTTTGATTCAGGTCTCTCGACAGAACTTGCTGGAGGTTGCAAAGCCAAACTTGATGCGCAGGAGAATGCAGGTCAGTTCTAGTTTTCCAGTGCAGTGTATCCAGATTGATTCCCCCCTCCAGTTTGGAACCGCGACAATCCTACCTCCCGCAAGAGAACGTCTTTGACGGATGCCGAGGTTTCAACCAAAACCAAAAAGCCACGCCAGTCAGTGCCCACAGGTATGCACAGTGCTTTGCTTTAGATGCTTAGTGTAACAATTTCATTCAAGGTGAAGCCGAGGAGGACCTTGAGCCCGTCGCCCAGCCTAGGGTCAAAGCGGCGTTGTCGAAGAAGAGTGAGTGTTCTTGATCGCCGGCATCACTGCCACACTGATGATCACGCAGAATACGCCGCTCCTGTGATCCACAACTCCGACTCTGAGCCAGAGGCCGTTGTGCCTGCACTCCGTGAGTCCTTCGGTTTTTCCAAACTCATGTTTCATCTTCTTCAGTTCGTTTGGACTTCACTAATCTTCCTCCGCCTTCAGCCAAGTTCAAAGCGGCGGGGAAAGGAAAGGCCAAACAGGTTGAGCCTGTGGCAAAGGCTTCAGCTCTGGGTATTTATTCTGACTCCTACTTCAAAGGTCTTTTTTAACTCCTCCCACAGGCAAGGCCTCAGGGGCAAAACCCGCGGCCCCTGCTGCAAAACTTCCCAAGCTCCCACCGGCCAAGATTATTGCCGACTCGGAGTCGGACGCGGAATCCTCCGATGAGGACAACGAAGGTGACTCCGAAATGGTCGACTTTGAGGACGCCAATGACGAGGAGTTTCTCATTGAGGTCAGTACCTACACCTTTTCCTTTCTTGTAACTCACATGGCTCCAGGTCCCCCAGGTTATTACCGCGAAGAAAGCTACGGTAACTGCCCTCACCTCGGACTCTGAGAACGAATCCAAGGTATGTACATCCCTTGCATCCTTTCACTTCGATTTATCTACCCTTGCTCTCTCGAGATGTCGGATGCCAAGAGCGCTGACCGGCTCTTTGACTCTGATCAAGAGTCCACCGAGGTTCGCTGTCACTTCATCTTTTGAACTCAGCTAACCTGATCCAGATCGAGAAGCCCCGTTACAGGTGCATTGATATCATATCTGACTCCGACAACGAGCTTCCCGATGCGCCACCTCGTCGGACCGAAGACCCCGGGCTGCATGAGGCAATTGCTGATGCACTAGTATCTATCCCTCGAGGTTTCCACAGCCGGCGTTCATCTGCTAGCTCGTGGTCCTCTGGCAATGAACTCTAAGTCCCGGATTCGGACATTGACGATGATGAAGATGTTTCGGTGCCGGTCAAGGTGATGCCTCTTGTTTTATTTTTATACTCCTCTTTTAATAGTGTTGCAGAAACCGCGCAAGGTTTCGGCCGCTCGCCAGAAGCAGGCGGACCTTGAAGTAAGTCTCAAAGTATCCTTGCTTGCCACAGCCACTGATTTTTATTTTATCCCGTAGAAGCCCGAGATCCACGCTGCACCAGTGCCCGTTAAACAGGAGGCACGCGAGCATACCCTCGGTGAAGATCCAGTTCGTTCGGAGGGCACATGGCATGTCTCTGCTCGCATTACTTACCCGGCACCCGGTAAGAAGGACATCCTCCTCAACAGCCAGACCGAGGAGCTCCAGATGGTGCTTCGCACAAGCATTGCACAAGTCAAAGTCTCCCTCCACTTTGAGGCATCTTACCCGCCAATCATTGCGCGTGCCGGGTTTGCACGCAGTTACCTCATCTCTGCTGCCGAGAAGCATCCTGAGGCAACTCACATCCTCTATCGCCTGCACCGTGACCTCAACTTTGCCACCATTTTGGCGGACATTGTAAGTTTGATGCCGTGTTCTCATCTAATGCTTACTATTGCTTTCCTTAGATCCTCGACCGTATTAATATTCTGCGCGGGGATATTAAGCGTATCGCCGTGGCTCTCACTCCTGGTTTGTACCAGTTTGCAGGACTTAGTGAGGCCAAGGCCAAGGAACTGATCGAGATGCTGCTCAAGGACCACCACTACATTTTTCCTGTGGACCCCAAGACGGTATGACGGCAATGATAATTAGACTCGTTCTGACTTTCATCCACAGAAACACTTGATGACCGAGAAGCCATTCCTCCATCCGGCGCTTTCTGCGGTCATCAAGCAAGCAGTATTCAACCGCTCCTTCAAGGCCAACAACATGCATCTGTTTGTATCCACTAGCAAAGCTCACCCAAAGCGGGTTGAACTTCCCGACGCGATGGTGGCTCTCGGCGCGACTGCGGTACGTACGTACATTGATGGAATTATTACCGCAGCGATCTGGCTAATGTATCTTCTAGGTATATGCTTCCCTTGTTGAGTACCGCGCCACTGGGGAGCGTCAAAACATCCCCTTTACCGAGGGTGCATATGAAGACACTTACAAAAACCACATGAAGACCCTTGCCGACACCCGGGACTATGCCCCTGTTGTGTTACACCAAGTCCTTCACGGGCTTTTTAACCAAGTAATGTCTGTGTCTTCGCATCTTCTACCATATGGGCCTAGCTGATATGCTTCTTCAGCGATGGAAAGTCCACTCAGCCGGAGGCCGGTAGCTCCGCCACTCTCATCAACCTGGTTGAGGTCGAGGAGTCCGACTAAATGTGCAGATCCTCTGCCATCGTTATCAATCCATTTTCCGCCTCGATCCACCCACTGTCCTTACGCCGTCTCCATTGATACTCATCCAGTTGGCGCGGTGCCACTGTTAATTTCTTCCAAGCATATATTCTTTTGACCGCTATTATTTTTATCGTAGTCAGTTACATACTTCACTTCCATAGTCTGCATGCTATTAATCCAAGTGGTTCTCATGCAACCAGAGTGGTTCCCAGGGCATCAGTAACGAAGAAATGAACCATAATTGCGCACCATTGACCAACAAATGAACAATAATTTCAGAACAAGGCACGATAAGGCAAGGAAAAGCGGGACTAAATTAGGTGACTTGGCGGTAAGTTAGTCCTAATTTATTGGCAGAGTCACTAGAAAGCTAACACAACTAACGGAACTTAAACAGCTAAATTAGTGGGAATTTGGACTAATCTGACCTCTTTAGCAAAGGAGGTGTTTCCTGATGAAGACAGGCGAAGGGCGCCGGGGGGGGACATTTGAGAGGACACTTGTCTTGAAGGCGGGGAATGCAGGAGGGACCTTAAGGGGAACAAAACAGACGAAGAGCGCCGGGGGGGGGGGGGGACATTAAGGGGACAAGACAGACGAAGGGCGCCAGGGGGGGGGGGGGGGACATTGGAGAGGACACTTGTCTTGAAAAGGGGGCATGCAGTTGATCGCCGCCGGGGGGGGGGACACTATGGAGACATCTCTCCTAGCCAGCTCTACTGAATGAATAGCACTTTTCTTTTGCTTTTCTTGCCTTAAAGGGACGGTGTCAGACATTTTTACACAGGGGGGACAACGTAACTGAATCGGATTGTCTAAGTGCCTAGGGGGACGGTCCCGGTAGGGTACAAAGGGGACAGAAACAAATCAGGTGTCCTCTGAGGCGAGATATATAGTGTCCAATTGCTCCTCCTCAATCCTTTCACCCAGATCATCATCGATCTCCAACTCCTCGTCCCGGTCTCCTGATTCCTCCATCTGCCTTGCAATCTCTTGTGCCTCTCTCTCTGCTGCTTCCCGGCTTGGATCTAACACTCCTTCCATTGGTGAGGTGGGCACAACCTTTGACAAACGAACACCGGGCTCAAGGGTTCCTGTGAACCTCTCACCAGCTTTCTTGGCAAGATCTTGGAACCGCTGCATGTGAGTCAAATTGTATCGTTCCCGTCGGAACCGATATCTCTGTATACACCACGCAAGACCAGGGTTAGACTGCCGAACTTCATCTTCCTTGGCCATAAGGAAGATTTTCTCGTCCCGGATACTGGTAATCACCCGACGAATTTCAATGTTGCACCATTGGATCTCCTCTTGTGCCCTCTGAATCTTGAAATACTTGTCTAGGAGGACTCGGGCAGTTGGGCTGGCCCATGGCCGAACCTCAGAGAGCTCGGCCAGCTTCCGAAGCAGATCAAAGTCCGACAGGAAGGCATATTCAATGACCTCATCCCATCGGAGCTGACGTGCAGGGGGGACCATGGACTTTGCCGCAGTGTTGTAACTTTTGAGAGCGTTTCGTATTGCCTGGGATCTAACCTGGAGGGCCTTGGCAATATGCTTTCGAAGCTTGTAACCTGTTGGAAAGTTAGCACAAGCAAAGACAGAGAAATAGGGACCCAACCAGTTTGCGACAGATTCATCTTAGTGAGCTCAAACATCCGCTGGACCACCAGACGTTCCAACTTGAGGACCGCGAGCCGGTACCTCTTTGTGCTCACAAGGTGTGCTGCCTCAGCCCACTCTGGAGATGTATCCTCCCACCGGTCTACAACCCCCATCTTTATTTCCGACTCCTGTACCTCAGCATAGGCCTTGTCGTAATTCTCTTGTGCGTGTCGAATCACAGTCCTCGACGACTTGGAGCTCTCCTTTTTGACAAGCTCGAGCTTGAGACTTTGATAGGGGGGACGTGAAGGGGGACAGTGGAGGGACACGGTTGGGGTAGGGGGACACGTAGGGGGACGGGTGGGGGGACACGTAGGGGGACAGGTAGGGGGACAGGTAGGGGGGACAGGTAGGGACGGGTAGGGGGGATGGGTAGGGGGACATGCAACAAAAGACATCAGTTCAACACAGAGAAGAAGGCAGCATAGGGAGACCCACCGTCGGTTGGTAAAATTCACAAGCCGTTGATAGTACTCCATTTGCAGTGTGTCCTCCTCTGAGTCCCCCATCAGACTCTTGAGAAAGGTGAATTCCTGGTCAAGCCGTTTCGGAAACTCATTCAGATCGGTAATTCCTGCCAGCTGCATGGCAGAGAGAAACATAGGCTCCCCCGCAAGGATGTCCAAGGCCTGCCAATAGTTATTGACCAAAAACTTGCCTGAAATCCCGTGAGTCAGATAGAGGGACATTACATAGAGGGACAACAAACTCAGGTTTGCATAGGTCTCATGAGCTTCGAAGTGCTTGAAGAAGGCTAGGGTTTGCTTCCTGTGGAAGATGCTGGCATACTGGACAGAAGTGGCCAGTGCGTTGGACCTAGAGAAGAACCTTTCACACCCCTCCAGGTCCTCGAGTCCCAGGCCGAAGACATAGGTTGCAAGGTATAGGAGTTGGCAAAGACGATTATGGGCATGGCCGTGGAAGGCTCCGACGAGAAGCCTGAATTTCGCTAGGAGAGCTTTGGCCCCCAACGGGCTGTTCCAGATTGTTGAGGAAGACCCACAGCCTATATCATACCCGTTCCCGAGACCGGCAGGGAAGGCCTTGATGAGCTCATTGCAGACTGAGAGGGCATATTTGGACCTGTGGTTCTTGTCAGCCAAACTTTCTATATTGAGAAATCATGACTCACAGTTCTCCGCTTCGGACCATGTCGGCCACCAAAAGGATGAACCCATGCCTGCAGAGACAGACAAAAACCCCTGTCTCGTCATAAATGGCCCAGGTCCGCTTCGAGGAATCATCAGCAAGGTTCTTCCACCGCTCTTCGCACCCGGACGCCGCTCCCGCTACTGCCTCTGGGGCAGGTCTGGTGGGTGCTGGCTGTGGGGGGGCATCTCCAGCGGCATTGGGCACCTGCAGGAATATCATCAGAACATAAACATGTCCCCCTAGAGTGTCCCTTTAAGCGGAAACCTACGGGTTGTGCTCTTGCTGTCGGAGGTTGGGGGGCCGGGATGGTCGTCTCAGGCGCAGGTGCCTGGTCAGAGACTCTAGTAGGCTCCTGTAGGAATACCGTTAGAACATGAAATGTCTCCCTAGGATGTCCCCCTAGCGAGTCCCCCTAGCGAGTCCCTCTAGGGTGTCCTTTTAGGCAGAAACATACCGGCGCTGCGGATGAGCTGGGTCCTGCCGTGGGAGGTAGTGGGGGGGGGGGGATAGCAGCGTTGGACGGGGGGACCTGTCCAGCTACTCTATGGGGCTCCTGCAGGAATAGCGTCAGAACATGAGATGTCCCCCTTGAAATGTCCCCATAGTGTGTCCCCCTATGGTGGCACGTACCCTTTGTGCTGCATTCCTCCTTTCCTCTTTGTTGCTCTCCTTCTTCCTTGCCTCCCAATCCTTCCTCTACTGGTCTATCTTATCCTTGGACCAAAGGTCGACCTTCTCCCGGGGTATGAAGTAGTCCTTCCCAGCGGCGCGGTCCGTGGGTCGAATCGTTCCTTGTATTCCCCAGGGATGAGGTTTCCGTCTTCGTCGAAGTCCTGGGCTTCCTTCCGAAGAACCCGCTTCAAGGAGTCGTTCCCATCCATCGTCACCAGCATCGAGAACTCCAGTTCCTCCTCCCCCTCAAGTTTATACATGCAGCCTGAACAGCAGTTTGTTAGCCGCCAGTCCGGTCCGTCCCAGCCCAAGGCGTGCATCACTCGGGTGTCTACGTTCTCGAGGCTTTCGGAGAACACATCGTAGGCAATGGAGAATTGCTGTGCGTGGTATGGCTTGAACGGGGCGCCGTGGAGGTCTGCAATCGTCTTCATCCATGCTTGGATTGATAGCTGCGGCGTTCGAAGGTGAGCGACGTGGAACAGCTCAAGGAGCCTGGTACTGAAAGCGAGGCTGGGGTTCCATGGGGCGCAAGGGAAGAAGCCTTGACTGACAAGGGCAGAGCTGGTGAATTTGTCGGTGTAGCGCATAGGAACGGCCGCGGTGTAGGTACCTAGAATTACAACGGTGAACCAACAGGGAAAAGAAACAGCAGGAAGGCCTACGCAACCACAATGATAAAATAGTCCTTCTGTACCTTATTCAGCTCTGGCCGAGGGACGTCCTTGTCCAGTTCGCCCTTCATCTTGGAGCCCCACTCGATATACGTGTCGGTGATCGCGTCCATTTGGGCCTGGAATTAGAGTAAGGCACGAGTATCGAATGTCACGAATATTTGTGCCAAGCCATTCGCGAATGGCGAATATTCGTATTCGTGAATGGTGGTGGCAGTGCTATTCGTGCGAATGCGAATATCAGCTTTTGGAAAGTTGATATTCACGAATATTCGTCGGCTAATCCTAGGTTAATTACCGTAGAATAGAGCAGCCTCGGAACAGAGAGAACCAACCATATCTTGACAGACTCCCGAGTAATCTGTCTGTTTCAATAGTGTCCATCTGTCAATCTGTCAAATTGGAAGTATATGATGCTAAAGCTGGAAATAACAGATCGTGAAAGGAGGTACTGTCTTCTTTCAATACTACACCTGGCTTCCATCGAGATGACCTGACAATGTTCGGAGTTTTTGAATGCTGACCATGATGAGCAGCTGATCTTCTCGGAGTTTCTGAACACTTGCATTGGTGAAAAGCTCATATTCTTCGGAGTTTTGGTACTTTCATTTAAGCTGCACTTGCGGGGCTCAACAATTCAACGCCCCAATGGCCTCTGCATCCTCGAGGAACCGGAGGAAGGCTATAGGCTCTCATCCTCCATCTCCAGAGCCTCTATCATTCCCCCGATCCGACAACGACAGCGAGTCTATTGCACCAGACGACAGTGCATCACAGATTCCCAGCAGTAATGTCTCCCGTGCATCGTCTCGTCACCGTGGCAAAGCACCAGCTAAGCGGCAGTATGACAATGACGACCTCACAGACGATGGTCTATGTGATGAGGAGAATGACTTGCGTCTGTGTTGAATTTTGCTTCTTTGTATTATACCTGACCCCTATCTGCCAGGCCGTGCACGACGCGACTATCACGCCGCATTCTACTCGGAGTTTAAAAAGCCTGTGCTGGAGCGCACCCAGGAAGGTGAAATTGTATTTGCCAAGGTCAAGAACTCCGGTGGAACAACCGATTCTGTGCCTGTCTATCTCTTTGAATGTATTCAGTGTGTCCCTTTCCTTTACTTGGTTCATTTTATCGGTCCTATATCTGTCTTTAGATGTGGTAAACTCCTCAAGCGCAATGCACGCTCAAGCACCACTTCAAACCTTCTCAACCACCAAAGAGATTGCTCGCCGAAGTCTGATCTTCGTCCACAACAGGGACTCATGCGATCCTTTGCCTCTGGCTCAACTTACAAACGGGAGAAGCTCCGCATCCTCACTACTCTCTGGGTCACCCGCCGTCGACACCCTTTCCGAATTGTTCAAGACCCAGAATTCCAGGAAATTATTCGCCTTCTGAATCCCCTTGCTCACACACACTCCGCAAGGACCCAGGCTCGGGATATACGGTGCCTGTACAAGCTCTCACAACATAAGACCCGGATATTCCTAGCAGTAAGTCTAATAATTTCAAATTTCAACTCCTGATTTTGCTTCAGAGCACAACCGGGGTCATCCATGTCTCGCTCGATGTTTGGACAGATCTCAACATGGTTCCATGGCTCGGAGTCATTTGCTACCTTGTTCACAACGGCAAATATAAACGATTCACTTTGGACTTCATCCGGTAGATTTCAACCTTAAGCTGAGTCGCAAGTGCTAACCAATCCATAGCATCCACAGCAGCCACACCGGTTTAGCACTCGCTCAGGCTCTATATGATTGCCTGGTCAGTTATAATGTTCATCTCAGGGTAGGTCGCCTTCAAATTTTGCTACCACCACTAACATCTAGTTTACAGCTCCTTGCTCTTGCCGTGGATAATGCCTCAAACAATAATACTCTTGTTACTGCACTGGCCATTAAAATTGGCCGGTTTGGCAGATTCAATGGGGCACTCCATCGTATTAGATGTTTTGCACACATCCTGAACCTAGTTATGAAGGTATTCCCTTCTGTGTCTTCTTTCTAACTGTGTGCTGATTTTGGTCTATATCTAGGCCTTCCTTCGTGTCTTCATTTGTGTGAAGAAGTCTGTTCGTGCACAGGGAACAGCAGACGAATGGAACGTTTTGGAGAAGGAGGTTGCAAAGTATGATGCACCCGACAGTGACAGTGAGGCGGGAGATTCAGATGTCGATGAGATGGATAGTGAGGATGAGAATGATGGAGACAAGGAAGGAGACGCACCGGTTGACACTGATATTGATGCTGCCCGGAATGCAGCTGACGATGAGCTGATTGATGAGTTGGAGGATGGAGAGAAGTGCACAGGCTCACAGCTTGACGACGAGATTGAGCTCCCTCCCTTGACTGTGGAGGAGCGCAAACAAGCACGGGTGCTTCTTTCAAAAGCAAGTAATATTTTCCTCTTGAAAAAAATCTTAACTCATACATTGTCAGGCTATTGGTCTGTCAAAGACCGTTCAAAATAGCTCCCTCAACTCTGAAGCCTGGGTGAAAAAATCGAATGAGCTCAAGCTTGCTTTCTTGAAACTTGTCAAGGTCATTGATACACGCTGGAACTCCCATGCACATTGCCTGCTCCGGATTCTTGACCGGCAGCTTGTTGTTTCCCAGATGTGCAATGATCGAAGTCTCAAGTTGAGACAATACACATTCTCGGGTGAGGAGTGGACAATTCTTGAACAGCTGGAGGAGATTCTAGAGGTAAGTTGCATTATATATTGTGGCCAAATGCTGACATCTTGAAAGATCTTCATAGTTGCGACCGAGAAAGTATCACAGGCGGAGGTGGCTTTGGTCTTTGAGGTCATCCCCCTCATTGACAAGTTCACGAGCATGTTTGGTGAAATGATAGACAACACATCACTGCATACTGCCATTCGACATGCTGCCAATACGGGGCTGGCAGTTCTCAACAAGTACTACTCATTTACAGATGACAGCGAGATCTATCGGATTGCGATGAGTATGTCCAGTCAAGCACTTGAGTTGAGCTGACATAGTTAACTATAGTTCTGCATCCTCGCTACAAGACATTCTACTTCCTGACTGTTGGATGGGAGCAGACTTGGATTGATGAAGCTCTTCGACTTCTATGTCTTGCGTGGACCTCCCACTACAAGCCACAGCCAGCTCAAACAAACCCAACGACACTTAGTGTCCCGCATACATCACAAACACAGCCTGGCTCCCGTGTATGTCTGCAAATTATTCATTTGATTCAGCCTCTAATTTGTATAAATTGGATCTTGTAGCGTTCAAAGATCAGTTTCGATGTTACCATTAACTATGGCCAGGCGGCTTCTTCTGTGCCTGATGCTCTTGAAGCATGGTTGTCTCCTGCACTTCCACTCGAGAATGACCCAATTGGATATCACTCAAGACAGCGTGCAGCAGCAAAGACCGGACAGAGCCCTGAGGCAGAGGCATTTGCTCAAATGTGTCTTGATTACTTGTCTGCCCCAGGTATGATGAATTTTTGTTTTGCATCTGAGTTTCTGATACTGATTCTATTTTATAGCAACCTCTGTTGATGCTGAACGGCTTTTCTCCTTCTCAGGAGGGACAATAATGAAACTCCGCAACCAGCTGTCTGAGAATTCTGCCCGTTCCACTGTGATGGTTGGCCAGTGGGCAAGTGACCCGGAGCTCATTGCGGTTGATGAGTTTGAGCGCCAGCTGGCTGAGGGTTGGACACGCAAAAAGAAGCGGAGAGTACCCGCTTCCGCTGAGGCGCAGGGATCATCTAAAGTCATTGTTGTTGAAGACGACAGCTCATAGTTTAGTAGCTGAAATTAAACTCCATTTGCCTGCTATTTGTGAATAACTCGCAACGACAGCTCATAGTTTAGTAGCTGAAATTAAACTCCATTTGCCTGCTATTTGTGAATAACTCGCAACTAACGAGTATTCAAACTCGTTGAATATGAATAGTTGCCACTCGCGAGTATTCGCGAATACTGCTTACAAATCAACGAATATTCGCCATCAATACTCGTACGAATGCGAATATCATTTCTCCGACTTTGATGAATATTCATATTCGCGAATATATATTCGTGCCTCACTCTACCTGGAATGCCTCCGCCCGCTTGGCGATCCTCTGGCGCCGTTTGTGCTGGTCAACACACCTGCAATGAAAGACATTCAGCAGCAATAAATCCGTCAGGCACAATTTTACTCACTTTGTCTTCGTCCCCTCCTGCTCTCGATGGATGGCCTCCTCCAGAGTGTCACGGAACTCCCCGCCGACCCCGCTCTCCATCATTCCATCCCCGTTGAGCATGTCCTCCAGGTCCTGAAGTTCGTCACCACCGGCGTTGTCCCAGCCGTCCCAGCTTTCGCCCATCTGAGTCGGATCTGCGATATCGCGGACTTCGTTGAAGGCACGCCGACGGTCCGCGGAGAGGGCTAAGGAGACGGTCCGCGGAGAGGGCTAAGGAGGATAATGAGAAGCAGAGAGAGGAGGAGGAGTGAGATACAAACCTTCATACTGCTCCTGCATTTCCTTCTCCGCAGCTGCGCGATGCTTTTCCAAGCCGCCCACCTTCGCCCGTCTCGTCACGGTGTCGCAAAGTTGTCGAGCCTGTGATTCACCACATAGCACAAATGGACTCTATTACATATTATACGATACATAGTCAGACCTACATCTACCATATGCCTTAGGCACAAAGGATGTAAAACGAGGAAAAAAAAAAAAAAAAAAAAAAAAAAAGCCGCCCACCTTAACGCTTTGCGATTCTATGATACGGCCACCATTGTCGGTGTACCGTGCGGTGCTGACGTGGACGTGGGCTGGACGGGCATTAACTCTCCCTATTATGGCGGCCTTGCCCTTCTTCGCGCCGGCGGTCATTTGTGGTGAGGGTGAGGACTTGTGGTGAGGGTGAGGACACTGAGGAGATCAATGGATGATGCAGCACGTAATGAACACGGTCACGACTAGGGGGACGTTAGCGGGACGGCGTAGCGGGACGTTAGCGGGACCATCATTGATATTGATCGACTGATGGTAAGCCCTTTGTCCTTTGTCCTTCTGCCACCACCACCGTTATACCCACCACCATGGCCTTCCCCAAAGGCAAGTACATCTCCCTTCATTCCACCCTCTTCCCCTTCCATTCTTCCCCCCTCCCCACTCCATTCACTTCGCCTATGTCACGGTGGCACTCGAGCCCGGGAACATAGTGGCATAGGCAAAAGTGAGTGGCACGGGCGTCCCCATGCCTTAGAACCCTATTCTCAACCCCTCATTGGCCCTGCCTCTCCCTCCTTTCCTCTTCAACCTTTTTTTACCAGAAAACTCCGTTGCTCACTCCCATCCACAGCAAATCACGCCGTCGTCGACGCGTTAACCCAGGATTTCGGGTGGTGAGTCTTTCTCCAGCCCTCATGACACCTCATGAATGATATTCCTTGACTTCAGACGCGCTCTGGGCGTGGTTTTTCCCCATGGGAGGGAGGCCATCCAAGTGGACCCCACTTTCAATATTGCAGACGCCGTCATGGCTGCGCTCGACGACGAGCAGCCAGAGGATCTGGCCCAACCTGACACCTTCGACGAACAGCTGGTGTCGATCGCGTCGACCCTCAACCTCAACTCCACCGACGATGTCCCCCCTGCACCCGCCGACGATGTCCCCCCTGCACCCTCCTCGATTTCTTCCACCTCCGCCTCCACTTCCATGCCCTCGGCACCCCGCAAGGCTCGGGACAAGGCGGGCTCTAAACTCAGGCGTCAGGCTATCCGCCAGTCCTTGAAAATCCAGGCGCACGTAAGCCTCCTCCCTCCGACGCGCCGGCCGAAGCACGTCAAAAATGCCGTGCCCGTCAAGACGAAGTTTCGGCTGATGAAGCAACATGTGGCCTCGACTGGATGGATCGGGCTTCGCGACGATGGGCAGTCGTCACAAGAAAAGTTGATAGGGTTTGAAGAACCTGGGTGGACCCCTTCTCATACCCTTCCCGACTTCTTTGGGACAGAACGGCGGTTCTCGGGCTTCAAGTATGTCGAGTATCTTGGGCCGTGCGTGTTTTTTCCTTGTCCAGTATCAATCTTACCGTCTGAGGTCCGAAACACAGAAAAACACGACCCGTTCTCGATGCCGCTGGCCGGGCGTTCACCGTATTCGCGGGACACGCCGACGACCCCAACTGGATGTGCGACGTCCATGACCCCGCGATGGCGGCCATAGCCGAGGCTGGGGAGAAGGCCAAGGTCTCTGAGGCACGGTCCCATCACCGTCGAGGGAACTTTCCCCCTCTCAGTGCTGGCGACTCCTACGGCGGGGGTCAGATACACCCCGGTGCGCTCATTAACGGGGTAATCAATACCGCCATACTGTGCTCCTTGATGAGCAACCTGGCGTTCATTCGGCTGGCGGGTTTTGCCACAGGTATGTTCTGTCCCTGTAACTGTTCCTTTAGGCGTCCCTTCAACTGTCCCCCTTACCGACAGGCATTTTTGCTAACTGGGCGCCCAACCTCTTTCAGTACTACTCCTCCCACATGCGGAAATTCTACAAGAAATACCGCCACCTTCGTCGACCTTTCCTCAACAGCATCTGGTCGGCTTGTACCTTCAACCTCAGACTGCACACGTGTTGCCTGGGCCATCGAGACTTCGCTAACCTGGCATTTGGCTGGTGTGCTGTCACCGCACTTGGGGATTATGACTACAGGAAGGGTGGGCACCTCATCCTGTGGGATTGCAAGCTCATTTTGGAATTCCCACCGGGCTGTACCATCCTGATCCCCAGCGCCGCCATTTTTCACTCCAACATTCCCATCGGGCCCAACGAACACCGATACTCCTTCACCCAGTACACTGCCGGGGGGCTCTTTCGTTGGATTGAGCATGGTTTCCAGTCGGAGGAAGCCTATTTCGAGAGCCTGTCCCCGGAGGAGCGGGCCAGAGAACGTGCAGAGGCCAAGGCCAGATGGTCGGCAGGTGTTGGGCTCTTTTCTACCTTAGACAAATTGCGGGCGATGTGATTTAGGATAGTTGAATTCGATTGTTTTGAAATTTTCATGTCCCCCCCCCCGGCCGTTAAGTCGTCCCTGTAACGGGACAATGTCCCCCACACGGCAACCTAAGCGGGACAAGTGTCCCCATACAACCAATAAATCGGTACGCCAAGGGGACATATTGCGAACACGTTTTCGCGTGATCGCGAACACATTTAATCAGCGCCCCCGAAAACATTCTACTGGAGGTTCCACCGATGGCCACTGGAAATTCTGAGTAGACAGAATCCTTCTATATGACCCTAGGCACACCCTGAATAAATTCTGCATTTTTGGAGGAAGAATAAGTGACCTTTCAATTGACCTCAAGATTCGCTTCAGTTTGCAGGTGTTTATCCAAACTTTCACTCCAGAACCACTACCATCCCGACACAAACTTCCCCAATGGCCGGCCACAACTCAAGATCTGCTTCGTATGGATCCCCCAACCACCTCCAAGCAACCCCCACTCACCTAGAAGGCCTCCTAGGTCTCAAAAAGCCGAAACATCGAAAAAAACGCCCACCGTCAACTCTCGCAGTAGAGACGCCCGTCGGCTCGCATGCGCCAAATACCGCCTCAAGTATGTTCATAGGCATCCTAGCTAGGCTGTGAGTGACTTGTGGGCACAGGAATGAGGAGGAACTCAAGGAGAAAGCTCGGGAGCGAATGTCAAGGTGCGTGAACTCGTTTTTGCATATCTGTCGACCACACTGACCCCAACTTCCATCTGTATACCGTAAAGACTCCGCAGCAAGGCTTTTGACGACCCCGAACTCGCCAAGACACAGGCAGCGATGAGGTGTGCGCACGACGCAACTTACCGTGAGAAGTGGGTCTCCTAAGATTCCTCGCCACAGCAATGCTGATGTCGGGTCCAGGCACAGGAAGAGCATTCAGTTCAAGGCCACATTGAGGCTGTTTGACGCACAGTGGAAGAAGCACGCAGGGCCACCTCCTCATCCCCGCGACAAGCGAGACTTTACGCAGGAGTTTGAGTGGTTTCAGGAGGACCGTAAAGCGGCCATGGCCGCCCATTTTGGAACAGGACGTTAGGGGTCGTAGGAACGCAGGGCATCTGTAGAACGAACACCAATAATACGATTTCTTGCTCCAGAAGATGTCCCCCCTGCGGGTACGCGGGACAGAAACGTCCCCCCTGCGACCTAGACGGGACACTGTCCCCCACATCCGGCAAAGTCCTAGGGGGACTTATCCCCTTACGACTGCCAGTAAGGTCACGTGAATCAACCAATGTGGCGGTGCCACTCACCTTTCTTCCTCTCTCCCTCTATGTTGATGCCTCACTACTATTGTTACCTGCCCATCTTTGAGCACCCGGATTGGGACGAAACGCTCTCACCTCACGTGTGGCTTGTTACCGACCTCGATTGCCCGGCACCCGGTCCTGGGCTGTACACATCCTGGTGAGTGTTACAGTCCTATCTCACTTACCTCGGACTAACACAATGAACGAACAACAGGCACCGGGTACAGGCCCTGACCGAGGGCAGGCACGACCCGGTGTACTTTGAGCGGCAAGAGGACGCATACCCGGAATGGCACCTCCACTGCCGCCTTGGCGAACATAATCACCCCGTCGACCCCGACCCTTTGAACGCCCGGCTGCCCTTCAACTATGGACTACAGTCGCCGTCCCAGACCTTCCAGTCCCCCGCCAGGACTGTCCCACAACCATCTCCCCGTCCGCCCACCGTACACTTCGCCGTTCGTGGGGGGGAAGTCGTGTACAAAGAGCTGGATAAGGCTCTTCAGCACTATGTCCGCGTCTCCGCTACTTCCTCGACCGCAGAGCTCATGGCCACCGACAACGCCTACAAGGCGGTTTTCTTTGCTCAGGGCGAGGGGGAAGCCACGGCGGAACAGCTTGCCCGTTCGCACGGGGCCAATGCTGACCCTTTCTTCACCACAGGAGGAGTGGTCCAGTGCGGCTCGATGTCATCGCCCGTCAGTCCACCCTCCCAAAGCACCTACAAGGCCGCGACGTCAAGCACCTCCACCGCCTCCATCCCTGTGCCCGTATTCTCTGCGGCCCAGCGCCCCATCTGTCGGGACCCAAACAGCTCCTGCACCCGGATGCCGTCGATCGATGGAGCGGTCCAGGAGCGCAAGCGAAAGGAGGAGGAGCAGCAAAAGTGGGCGACGGCGTCTCGAGCCAGACGGGCCGCCATCGAAAGCGCCCTTATGTCGACTCTCAAGGCGTCGACCCCCAAGGAAGTGAAGCTCGAGGTACAGGACTTTGGTTTGAAGGGCAAAGGCAAGGTAGTGGAGGACGATGGGGAGGAGATGGATTACAATCTTGACGAGGACTTCCTCCGGGTTGCGAGTGGCTGGGTTCCCGTCGACGAACGTTTCGACCCTCGGACTGAAAACCAGCCCCGGGACGACGCTTGAATACTAGCTCTGTACTGTGCTCATCTTGCTTTGAACTACTGCTATCTCCTGTACAAATGCTTATCTTGAATACCATCGGCTGTAATATATGAACATTGTCTGCAATCTGGAATGAACCATAAGGGGATATCAGTAAGGGGATGCCAAGGGGACAGGGGAACCCTAAGGGGACACGTAACGGGACCGATTGCACGTGATGGCCACGTGCAGGTATTGATGAGTGGCACATTTGTTGAGTGGCACAAGTCCTTTCTGTCCCCCACACCCTACAGCTCCCAAATGAGTGGTGTCAGAAGGTAAGCCTCTTCCTCACCCATTGTGCCATGCTAATGGCCTTCAGACTGTGATCCTCCGCTCCGGCACGCGGCCGCAATGCTGCTGGTGGAGGAAAAACCAAAGCCGCCCCCAAGAAGGCTCCGGCCAAGAAGCAGCAAAAAGACGCGCCAGAGGAGCCCGACAACGACGACGAACTTGAAAAGGAAGAGCCCCCCCAAGAAACCGCCCCCCAAGAAAGGGAGGAAGAAGGAGCCGTCGCGCCCGACGCCAGACGAGCCTCCAGCCAACGAGCTCCTGGAGGATGTCCCGGACGAAGGGGAGTTCGAAATTCCCGAGGGCGAGAAGGACAACCTCGTAGACCTCATTCCGCCCATCGATCACGAGCCACCCGCCCCCTCTACGCGCAGTCCGTCCCCCCAGCCGTCGATAAACCCCGACGTGCCGCCCGTCCACCCTATGGGCACCGATCCCGAGCACCCCAAGGACTCTGAAAAGGACAAGGCAGAGGAGGGCGGCAAGGACAAGGCCCCGCCATCCGTCCCCCCTACGCGCAGTCCGTCCCCCAGACGCCGCCTAACCCAGACGCGCCGTCTGTCCCCCCTACGGACACCGATCCTCCTACGCGCAGCGAGTCCAGCCGCCGCCCAACCCAGGCGCGCCGCCCGTCCCCCCTACGCACAGCGAGTCCCCCCAGTCGCTGCCCAACCCAGACGCGCCACCCGAGACCCCAAACGGCGCCGCAAAGGACAAGCTGGAGGACACCGCCAAGGACAAGGCCGACGGCGACGGCAACAAGGAGAAGGCCACGCTACCGGTCCCTCCTGCCAACGAGGAGGCCGCGCCACCGGTCCCCCCTACCGGCACTCAGTCTCCCTCCAATAAAGACAAGGGCAAAGCTGCGCCGGAGACCGTGGCCGACCCGCACGCACCGCCGAACGGCCCCAAAATCACGCTCGACGGCGCTCCATGGGCGGTGCGGAACCCTGACGCGCCAACCCAGCCGCCCCTGAAGAAGCCGGCGCAGAAGCCGGTGCTTGGGGAGGCGGAGAAGGCAACGGCGCAGCTGAAGAAGGCGTTGAAGGCCAAGGAGAAGGCGGAATTTGAGGCGGAGGTTGCGGACTTCATGAAGGAGATGAGCGAGACATCGACCCGGTTGGCCAAGAAGTTCGACAAGAGCGAGCACGACGTGAAGAAGGCGCTGCGGGGGAGGTCGAACGTGTTTGTGGAGCGGAACGCGTCGTTGCACAACGCCAAGGTGTGGAAGTTCTCTTCGGAGATTAACGAGGGTAAGCGGTCCCCTTAGCAGTCCCCCTAGTGGTCCCCTTACTTACCCTATCTAGGACGCGCGGCCGGGGACAACATCCGGCCCCCGGAGCTTCAGGAGCTGCTCAAAAAGGACGAGAAGTATCAGAGTATGACGGCGGAGGAGGAGACGCTCCTGCTGCAGGAGCACGCAGAATACCGGGGGATTAAGAAGGACGGGGCGAGACTGTCCAACACAGCGGGGGCAAGGGATGTGACAGCCTTCGTCAGGTGTTTCGTCAACGATGTAAGTCATGTTCGTCCAATCGGCGTTGCTTATTTAGGCTATTTACAGGCCGTTGCTCTCCACCACCAGACAGGCGCCTTCGCCTTTATCACCGTCGGCAGGTCCAATGTCAACAACAGCATACAGCCTGGCTGCTCCAGCCCCCCGGAAGCGTTGCAATTCTTCCCTCGGATGATGAAGCAAACCCCCGGGCAATTTGGGCTCAAATTCGACAACTATACCTGCAACATGGACGCCGCCAACCTCGAGCTCAGCTACCAAGACCTGAGGCGGGACACAACGGCCGCGATCACGACGGCGCTCGGTAAGTCCCTGTCGTCTCGGTACGCCGGCTGTCATTAACGGTCTGGGATGATAGAGCGATGCATCAACAGGAAAGTCCCCATGTGTTACGGAGAATATGACCGATTTATTCAAGAGTACGTATCTGACATATGTTCCGATGACAGCACTAATGTATTTGTATGTTAGAATTGGGTAGGGGCTTGTCGGGTGACCGGACGACGTCGAATTCAAGTCCCCTAGCAACATCAACATCATCGACAAGCTTTGACGCCTCAACGATGCGATAACCTCAGGGCAGTGTTGGTGGGAGCAAATGTCGGATTCACAGAAGAAGGAGCACGTGGCAGCGATGGTGGCGAAGGCGCAGAAAGGGAAGAAGCCCCGGGCCGACAAGGGACTGAGCCGAGAGGACGGTTGGGCGGAGAGGGACAAGAGGTCGAAGTCCAAAAGGGGATGAGAGGACGACAATGACGACAGCGACAACTCCGCCGGGCCCAAGAAGCGTACTCGGACTGACCTCTCTTGGATGACGGCGGAAGAGAAGGCGGACCACAGGCGGAAGAGGGGCTGGGAGAAGAAGGCCGGTCAGCGGGCCCGCCTGAGGGGGGAGCCGGTAAAGCCGACCAAGATGAGGTCGAAGAGATCGAGGGAGGAGGAGGAGGTGGAGAAGCCGGCCCAAAGGAAGTCGAAGCGGTCGAAGGTGGTCAGCTGGGAGTATGTCGAGGATGAGACCGAGGAGGAGGAGGAGCACCAGTCCGAGCCCGAGTAGGAGAAAAAGAAGAAGAAACGCTCGGCTCCGGAGAGCAACGACGACTCTGTCGATAGCGACGACAACGACGCCCCCCCCCCCCCCCAAGAAGAAGAAAAAAGGTACCGACCTCGCAGCGGCCCTGACTGAGCAGCAGGCAGAGAGCGACCGGATCCAGCGGGAAAAGAGGAAGCTGTTGTGTCGTGTGTCGAAGCCCGGTCCTGCGGAGAAGAGCGAGGCCTCCAGTGGGTCCAAATCGAAGTCCTCCGCCTCCAGTGGGTCCAAGTCCAAGCCCCCCGCCCGCAAGTCCAAGCCCGCGCCTTCCTCCAGCCGACTCCCAAAATCGCTCTTGGGTATCCACAACGGCGACGACAAAGACGAGGACGAAGACAACGAAGACGGCGTCGAGGGCGATGGTGGGTCGGAAGACAAGGACGAGGGGGGTTCGGGTTAGGCACTGTTCAGGTGCCGCCGTCGGATACCTTCTCTGAAATCCTTCTTCCTGGGTCGTCAACGTCTGGCCGTGTTTTTTTCTGCTTTACTACATATCCATCATGCTGCATAGTCATAGTGAGAATCTCTGTAATTATAATCTCTGTTTTGTTGGTTTGCCAAAGTGTCCCCTTGAGCGAGTCCCCTTATGAGCGAAAGTCCCCCCTAGCGGAACAGTCCCCCTACGGACTTGTGATGAAAAAGTGAACCCTTATAGAGGACCTAAGGCCCCCTATGGAGGACTTAGGTTCGCCAAAATGTCCCCTTGAGCGAGTCCCCTTATGAGCGAAAGTCCCCCCTAGCGGAACAGTCCCCCTACGGACTTATGATGAAAAGTGAAACCCTATGGGGACTGTCCCCTTGGAAAAAAATCGGGCTCTTGGGGGACCTGGGGGGGACCAGGCCCCGAAGGGGGACCCGGGCCCCGTAAAAGTTCTGTAGTATCCTATTAACAATATTACAGTATAATTGGTTAAATTTCAGCCAAAGAAAGGGCCTGACTAAGTGACCCCTTGAGCGAGTCCCCTTGTGAACGAAAGTCCCCCCTAGGGGAACAGTCCCCCTACGGACTTATGATGAAAAAGTGAACCCTTATGGAGGACCTAGGGCCTCCTATGGTGGACCTTGTCCCCCTATGGGGACGTCCCCTTGGAAAAAAATCGGGCTCTCGGGCCAGGTCCCCCTATGGGGGACCAGACCTTCCCTCAGGAAAGGACGCGGGCCCGTAGGGGGACCTGGGCCCCGTAAAAGTTCTGTAGTATCCTATTAACAATATTACAGTATAATTGGTTAGATTTCAGCCAAAGAGTGCCACAGTCTACAAAAATTGGAGTGTCCTCCTGAGAAATTCGCATTTACATCCAGTCATAGTATCAGGATACAAAATAATTGTTGATGTGTCCCCCTGCACTGATTGACCGTCATATCCTACTAATGCTCACCCAAATTGTCCCCCGAGTGTCCCCCCGGCCCCCAGCGACGACCTTTCAAGACAAAAGTGTCCCCGACCAAATGTCCCCCCCCGGCACCCTGCACCTGTTTTGTCCCCCTAATGTCACCCCCTGGCACTCTTCATCTATCTTGTCCCCCTAACGTTCCTCCTGCATCCCCCCCTTTCAAGACGAAAATGTCCCCCCCAAATGTCCCCCCCCCCAGCACCATATGTACCCCCCCCGGCACTCTGCACCTATCGTGTCCCCCTAACGTCCCGCCCCACCGCTCTTCGTCTGTCTTGTCCCCCATAACGTCCCCTCTACACTCACCTCCTGCATGCCCCCCCTTCAAGACAAAAGTGTCCCCCCAAGTGTCCCCCCCCAGCACCATATGTACCCCCCCGGCACTCTGCACCTGTCTTGTCCCCCTAACGTCCCCCCCCGCCGCTCTTCGTCTGTCTTGTCCCCCATAATGTCCCCCCTACACTCACCTCCTCCTTCAAGACAAAAGTGTTCCCCCAAATGTCCCCCCCCAGCACCATATGTACCCCCCCGGCACTCTGTGCCTGTCTTGTCCCCCTAATGTCCCCCCCGGTGCTCTTTGTGTGTTATGTCCCCCATAACGTCCCCACACGTCCCCGTAGTGTCCCCACACGGCCGTTCTGTCCCCCTCGGTGTCCCCACACGGCACTCTGTGTGGGTTGTGTCCCCCATAATGTCCCCACACGGCGCTCTGCGTGTGTCATGTCCCCCTAAATGTCCCCACACGGCGCGCGTTGTCTGTTTTGTCACCCCTAAGTCCCCCTCCGGCGGTCCCTTTGTCCCTCTTGTCCCCCGCCAGTTCCCATAGGGCGAAAATGGCCCTGGGGGGGTCTAATTAGACCTGGTATGTGGAATTAGCAGGTGGTCTCGAGCACCACAGTTGTCCCTTCTGCCCTGGGAGGCTGTCTTTCCGGCCTTAATGGCCGGATCATCATCACTGCCTATCAAGTCAGCAGTTATTTTTTCCAAATTCCTCGCAGCTCGAACAAGAAAGAATTTATTCTGGGGGGCCATTGTTCCAGTCCTGCCAACCCTTTGATAGAGACCATGGGTTTTATTTCCTTGACCTATTGCCGCAGGCGCCCTTTATCAAATCACTTCCTCTAATATGCTCGATGTGCTTGAGTGAAAGGGAGACCGTATACGCGCTGGGGGGCAAAAACGCAAACACGGCTCCAATAATTCTGCCTTCCATTCCTACGAGCACTTTCCTTTCCAATCCTTGGAATGGATTGTTTTTCCCTCGTCTCCAGTCGTAGTCCTCCTCGCAGAGAGCCCTCTGTGCATGTTGGTGGCCTCAAGAAAAGCTAGTTGGTTGAGCGCTGGTTGAATGTGAACCCAAGAAACCCCTCTGTGCATGTCAGCAGCCCCAAGAAAGTCAACACTGGTTTGAATTTCATCCGGGCGTTACATAGGTGAAAAAAATCGAAGTTTAAGAAACCCCTCTGTGGATGCTAGCGGCCACAAGAAATGCTGGTTGTTAAAATAACTTGTATTAGTGAGCAAACACATTGTAGTTAAAATAATGTGAATTGACACCATAAAATAGCCTTCACAAAGCAAGATAGTTTACTTAAAACCTTTTTGTTCAAGGAAACCATGTCGTTTCATTCACATTTGAAAGGGGATTGAAGTCAAAGACAATTGAGTGCAGAAATAGGCTGTTTGATTTGACTGGTTCTCAACGGAATAAGGAAACCCTTTGTTTCCACCTTTGTTTTAACCCAGCCTAAAACAAAGGTGGAAACAAAGGGTTTCCTTATTCTGTTGAGAACCAGTCAAATCAAACAGTTTGTTTCTGCATTCAATTCCCTTTCAAATGTGAATGAAACACAATGGTTTCTTGGAATGAAAAATTTGAAGCAAATTATTTTGCTTCGTGAAGGCTATTTTACAGTGTCAATTCATGTTATTTTAACTACGATGTATTTGCTCACTAATACAACTTGTTTTCACTAGCCTTTTAATCCAGCCTAAAAGAATTCTATCCTGGGTGTGCTAGGTTTTATGAGTGGCATGGGTCAATGGAGCCAGGCTAAAACCCTTGTCATATATAGTGTGAAGGACAAGGATGAAGAGTCAAAGGCAAAGCACGTTCTTGTTGGGTATAAATCAACAGTATATACTGGACTGAATTAGATATTCTGAACTCATGGCCAAGATGCCTCATATGTTGGTGCTGTACCACAGGGGGCTATCAACAATTTTTCTTGGTAGTGTGAAGGTGCTGCAGGAGTTGGTGTCTTATATAAGCAATCACAATGTACAGCCACTGATTGGTGTCTTGAAAATTCTCGTTATTTTGATCTGTGTACTGTACGGATGAAAATAGCTTCTGTATTTATGCGGTAAAAAAGTACATCAACTATGCTTTGGTGGCAGCTACATACACAGTCGTTCTATGTTGGCGGAGGAATTCGTTGACAAAAAGTGCAAAGTCCATATCAAAGGCAGTCAGTACTCCCATTAACACTTTACAACTATCACGATAACACCCTTTGATGAGCGTAGTATTCTCGTCATCTGGGTCACAGGGCATGGAGTCGAGAAGAAGCTTGATAAGAATGGGGAACTCCCGGGAACAATGACCTGGAATGAACACGTCTACACTCCAATAAGGGTCCATTAACAGTACAGGCCCAAACTGCACAAAGATTAGCTTACTCTTCAAACACAATAGAACATGAAGCTTCTGGTATCTGAAGTGATTGACTGACAATTCTACACGATTAGCAGATGGCAGAATACTTATGCTATAAAGTAAACTCACATTTTGCCATGCCGTGAGTCGTTCTTCAATGGGTAAGGTTGAATGTGCTCGGTTCGTATTGATTCTGTTCTTGAGATTGGTAGAGTTCATGAGAAGTTTTGCAGCTACAATTTCACACTACCAAAGGTTGGTCAAGTTTCAGGAGACGAAAGAGATTGCTCACCTAGGGGCTTTGTCCATCCGAGCCGTCGCAACCGCAAAATGCACAAATTATGGCAGCATCCTCCCGCTCCGCATGCATAGATCCTGCATGAGATGCTTCAAGGTTGTCCAGCCATGCTTCAGGTGTGAACAGCGGCAAAGAGGCTTGGTGCAAAATGGACCCAAGATGTGCTTCTGCCTTCTTCAGAGACTTGTTGTATGGCTGCATCTGTGTTAAATGAGTAGGCAAAATGAAGGCCACAGCAAGGTACCGTGCTTTTCTGGAATTTAGATTTTGTTCTATCATACATAATGGAGACATGAGCCTTGGCGTGTTGCGTGAATTCGCGGGATGAAGGACTGGATTTGTCTGCATAACTGTCCAAGTACTTTTCAGCTGCTGCTAGTCCATCAAGTAACTTCTTTTGTTCTGCAGTTAGGGCCTGGCTTGTCTGGGTGTCTTTGGGCATTCGGAGGAAAGAGCGACATGATATTTGGCAGGACTGTTGCAAACAAATTAAGATGTCACAAACCAACTAGTGTAAACAGTTCATCTCCTTCAGCATCCCACAACTCTACAACCAAAATTAAAGATCCTCCTCCTGCTGAACTTTTCCCAAGCAAATGGCTATTTTTTCCTATAACTGGCCATCATGATTTGCTTGCAACCTAAAGTGGCAGCATGTATTTCCGCATTTGGAAACAAGTCTCAAATGTTAGCCGAGCGGATTGACAGTTGGAGCCGGAGGCTCAATTCCATCCCCCTCAAGGACGTGTCCTGCTGAGTTTTGAACACATCAGTTCTCAACACATTTGCTACCATGGTGTGTTGTATACTCTCATATAACATCTCTTCTGGCTAACTCCAACTCAGGGCCAAAATTCAGCAGCATGAGTCTCTCGGGCACTTTCAACGTGTCAGTTGGTAATGCAGTCCATTCTTCCTTCCAATAATGGTTCCTCTATTCAATCTGTCATACAGAATGGCAATACAAGTCAAGATAGGCAAGCAGAGGAGGAACCTCAAAGTCAGATGCACTCCTATTCACCCGACTGGTTCGAGCGAAGATATAGGAACTATGATGCAGAAGAGCAGGACTCCAAGATGTGTTGTCTGTGATGTCTGGATTGAGCTAGAGACTATGGAATCCTCAAGGACGTCACTGACAAATCAAGACAAACCTGCTACTCACCAGACTGGGGCAAAATCACGGTATGCCATACTCTTCTGCGGCTATACACCCCTAACCTTGAATCTGTTTTCAAGCAGGCAGGACGTGCCAAAGCACGTTGAGAGGCCTGTCAACTAGCAGCAGCTGTAGACCTGGATGCAGCCATAGAGCAGCATCAGCAGACTGGACGCACTAGAAGCAACGCAGTTGCTGAATTCTGGGTCTCCCAAATTATATCCAAAGCTTCCCACCATCGTGCTTTTAGAAACATTGTAGAAGAGACCGCACAGCAACCTCTCCAATCCCTCAAATCCATTGTTTCCATTCATCTGCACCAGCTGCTGATTTCACCCCATGACCCAGTTTGGGCTCGATTCTAGCCTTGGACAGTAGAGCTGCTGCTTCGTTTGGCAAATAGTCCATATCACTGCAATGTTTGATCATTTCTTGCCGATAACACCATTGCTCAAAGTGTCCAAGGCGATCCCAGACCAGATCATTGCTGTCAGCCCTATTTCCGCAGAATCAAGCCCAATCATGAAGCGCTGCGCAAATTTCTTGAACGGTCCCGCCGCAGCCGCAGCCACCCTCTTCCAACTCCACCTCCACGGAGCGGACATGAATATTGTTGGCCAGAGCTTCAGGGAGGCTATGCTGGATTATAGACTCGAAGCTGCCCGTTGAGGGAGTGATGGAGGAGATTACGATCAATGCAACCATCTTAAGTGCAAAAGGGAGCCTGCGTGGTTTTGGTGTTATGCAATTACCTTATGCAGGCATAACATGGACAGTGGCCCCTTGGGAACATGTCATAGAGGACGTTTGCAATGAAACCCATGCCCTCGTTGTCAATTTCCTTGCTGCCAATAACAATGGCCTGGATATTTCGATATTCAGGATACCTTCGCTGGAAACCCCGATGCAAAATGAGCTGGAAGGACGAACCAATCCCACCATTAGCAACATAGAACAGATTCTTTGTGTGTTTGGATGTACAGCTATGAACTCGAGTGACGGTGGAATCCGTCCCCTTTATGGACCTATGGACGACGATCTTCACATCAAAACAGTCGCTCTTTCTCTGCTCCCGGAACTCTATGAGTTTCTGCTGGGCCAGGAGAGAGCACCTGAGGTAGAGAGCTCTATACGGTCTCTGTTGGATGAGGAGCTGGTGTTAGCAGCACTGTTTGAAGGTGTACCAATATCCCCCGTCACATTTGACTGTGTCAAAGCAAAAGGTGCCGATTCTGTGCGTCTTCTTGTGGGCCGACTCGTGAAGCTGGAAGTAACCAAAGATATACCGCTCAAGGGTATCACTGGTGGATGTGGAGGTTATTAGGATGCTACTGTTGGACATGGACCGTAAGAAGATTGACATCTCTGTGCATATTTCCATGACGACATTCCTTCCTATGGCGACATTACACTGGAAGTCATTGCATGCTCTCTAGGCCCATCCATTGACTTTTGGCGAGTCGGCTTGAATTGTCAGCATTATTAGTTAAATGCACCGTATACCAGCAAATTGCTTCACCGATTCTCACCCCTCCTTCTTGCTACCCACTCCAGTCCAGTCGCCAGTATCATTAGATCGGGTGATTTGATGCATGTGTGGAGCTTCCTCCCCAAGAGTTCTATTCCCATTGGAGAACTTTTTTCCCATTGGAGAACTTTTTTCCCATTGGATACACACCTACCCAGAATGTTGGCAACGGACTTTAATTCTGTCAGTGGGACGATAGCTATGATTCGCCTCGGCCATGAATACCCAAGGCACACATTACACGTTCCCTGACCAGATTCTGGACGACTCAAGTATGACCCGATTGTTGCCTTCATGCGGTGGCAAGTTGATTTCCATGTCACCCTCATTGTGGAAATCTTGGTGCAGCTGCTTTCCCACCGTGTACGTCATGAAGGTGATACCAAGGATGATTGGTCGAAGGATTGCACCATAGCACTACAGGCGGTGAAGACAACAGTGGAGCAGATCCTGGCACAATCTGGGCTCCAAGATATGCTAACAGTCCTGAAAGCAGAGGCGAGAAAGGCCGAGGGTGTCGTCTCTTTCCTCTGCTGTCTTGGTCTCCAGCAAGTACCAGCACGAGCTTTGGGTTCAAGGATCCAAGGACATCTCCTATACTCAGCGAGACAGTATGAAGACAGCTCTTTCCAGGAGTAAAATGGAGAAGCTTTGCAGAACCAGGAGGTCAAGAACACCCTTGGAGGTGGTGAGATCTGGGAGATGAGTGGGTATGTTTTCAGAAATTCCCTCAGGCCTATCCTTGTCCTCCTCAGAGTCATCTAACTGGCATTCCTGTTCATTGAAAGGATCAAAAACCCAGGGCAGGATAAAATTCACTGGCCTCGACAAAGACCTCGTGCTGGGTTCTTGTAGCAAGAGGGATGTTGACCTCCTGCTATCAGAGGTGATGACACCTTTCACACCAACAATATCTTCCATAGTGTCAGAGTTAGTACTAGACTCCTCAGAAGAGGAACCCTCCTTTGCTGATACATCAAAGAGCTTGGCGGGATCCTGAGGTTTTTTTTTACACTGCAGGTCAAAACAAAAAAAAGTGCCAGTTCAGAATTTTGAGCCCAGAAAAGACTAAAAAATAATGCTCACATCCAGGAAATAGTCTCAAGTCTCAGGAACCATCCAGTTTCATAGATCTCCCCGGAGGTGATAAGGGTCAACAGAGTGCAACAGCTCCTCAAGACTGAGATAGAAGGAAAGACCTCAATGGCATTTGGGTTCTAGGCATAGCTATCTGCAGATATTATATACCATGTCTGGGAGCGGGGATAGAGGAACACTTAGCTGGACAAGTGGAAAGAACTCTGGAGTTACTGGAATCTTGGAGCGATCACCAAAATACCGGAGTCAGAATAGAGGGCCAGCAGAGCTGCTTGACACAACACCACTGAGGCCCAGGGTGAGCATATACTGCCAGGAATTGTTGAGACAAGAGGGACAGAGTCAGGAGGAGCCAGGGAGTTGACCGGAAGCAACAGACACCACTTCGGAGGGAGCGACACAACATTTATTAAACTACTGAAGAACAGGAAGTCAAGTAAGGTGATTAAATAGTGTAGAGTCTTAATATAAACTAAAGGGGAGGTAGCATGTGGAAGTACATGTGGACAATAGGAGATCCAAAAGCGGAATGAGAAGTTGGATAAAATTAAGGATTGATCTCAGATAATAAACATGAGGCAATAAGCATAAGAGGCTTGGGGAAGATGGAGATGCATGTGAGGTGAATGTTACCATTGATACTTAAGTCTCATGACTTGCGGAAGTCGTCCCAAAAAGTCTCCAAACTCCGGAATTGACCGGAGGCAAGCGAGCTGTACCGGAATGTTATAGACATTGACACAACCATTAGTGGGGATGGTGCACGGATATGATAGTGGAGTCTTTGACATTGGCCTCCTAGAGTAGAGAAACAAGGATTTGAACACAAGCAACCCCAGCAGAAGAGGTCACAGACAATAGACGGAGTTGCCCGGGTAAATCTTTCAGAATGTATTACAGGGGACTTTTTCTTGTGGAAGGCAGAGTCCAATAATGCAGCAAGGTCGTCGGCCTCAGCCTTGTGGAAGCCTTCAAAGTAGCCTGTAAGGTCCAGAGGATTCAGACACAGTGGGGGAGCCATGAACTTCAGACAAGACAGAGAGACAGACAAATTACAGCACTGTTCAATGTATGCGGAAAATCAAAACTTTTTTTGAACTGTTGGGGATTGTTTGTTTGGAACCCCGGATGACCGCTGACTTCCCACCTCGTCCTCCACTTGCTCTACGTGTCGTGGGGCATTCAAACCAGCTCAAATTCATTGTATGCAGTTACTAGCGCTGGTGGCGAGCTACTCATCCAAGAAATATAACATACAGTGCATTATTACCCGACTTTTCCGATCTGAAGCAAAGCCTGCACAGCATCCAAGTCTCCGTTACTGGTGTCCACAGCTGCGTTGAAAAGATCCAACTCTGTCTGTTGGTTGTCCTCATCTGGCACTTCCTCCTCTTGGGTTGAGTGGTATCCACAGGGAATAGGAACAAATTCCTACCGAACTGAGCACCAATACCACATGTTTCTCTCTCCCTCTCTGGCAACAATTTAAGGCCCCCAGAACTGCTTTGCCCCACCATCTTGATACCGGCATTCAAATGCGACCGTTTTGGGTGGCGGCGTGGGTGGCTCAGGGTCATGAGAGCTACCGGTAAATGGCTGATTGTTGATTTTGCTGTGTGTACGCTTCCTCGCCTCAGGACCGTTCCACCACAACCTGCCTTGAGCTGAATGACATTGCTCTTCACCATACCCATGTCCAAAAACTCCTTGTCATCGATAAGATGAAGAATATCGGGTCTAAACCCATTACGATGCATGGAGGAGATCCCCAAGCTCTTAGATGTGTGTTCGAGAAAGCATGGCAGTTTGGAAGGGGTAGGTATGACAGGACTACTAGCACTATTTCCCCCGATCTGTTTCTGCGGTGTGGCAGGAGCTTGTGGTGCCAGTGGTGATTGTCTAGGGATAAGACCAGCGCTGACAAAGGTGCCAATGATGCTAGCAAGGTGACCGATGTCACTCACGGCCGGTGCCTGAGGCTGATTCGCACTAGCTGCAATGCGAGCTGGGTGAAGAGCAACCTTCCTCTTGTTGGGATTGAAGGATGCGATAAACTCTGGTAATTCTGCAGTTGTCGCCTCACCGTCATACTGAGTAAGTCTTGGTTAATCAACTGAAATGCAACGGTAACGAAAACATACGATAGCACAACACCACTCTTTCATCATTTGGGGTGTCAACGGAACAGAGGTACCAGAGTTGGCATCAATGTACGTGAATCCCACATCGTGATCATTCTGGTATTTTTTCTCAAGTTTGCCACACAGTCGCGCGAGCTCACAGTCAAGGTCTGAGAGACCGTTTGAATGCATCTTTGTCTTCATTGTCACTCCCGTGGCTGCCGTGCTGTCAAATTTTTAGTGAGTTAGGGTGCATAAATCAATACGACATTGCGAACCCCGCTCCAACGCTTCTGGATATCGGCCATGTCAGTGTAGATGTTCATTTTAGCCGGCAGGCCCGTAAGTATATCTGTAACTAGATCTTTGTATTCAGAGAAGTTGTCAACGTCCACAGAGTCCCCTTTTCTGTAAAGCCATTAGAAATTGAAGCCGGAGATGTTGAAGCATCGTACTTGACACTCGGAAGTTGAACTTTGGTTCCATAGGTCATTTTTTTCCATAATGTTGTACTTCTCCTCCCCGTGCTTGAGAAGAATTGCCTTGAGGAGAGCAAGATAATTCTCTGTCGACTTTGCGAAGGTATGGGGAAACTCCTTGGCCTTGGTCTCCTTCTTCTCCTTTGGTTTGACTTTAGATTTGGCGCCGCCTGGAGCGGCTTTGCCGGGAACAATTGTGTGGTAGAGCATATGAGCAGTGACCTTGACCTTGTGTGGGGTCTCGTCAGGCTCTGGCAATGAGGCTTCAGCCATGGTGATCTATTTGAAAGAGAGTTGAAAAAACCAACGGGGGCCAAACAATCGGAGTTTGAATTCACGATTTCCACCACTATGTCTCCCGAGGACCTTCATGCCTTCCTAAAGAAACAGGGAATGGACATAGCCAAAGAGCACCTGCTTCAACAGTGCTGCATAAATTCAGATATCTTGCATCCTCCGGTTCAAAAGCTTTACCCATTTCAAGCACAGACCAACCCGGAACTTGACATTTTCCCCTCGTACAAGGACAAGGACCGCCTGTGTGCCCTATGGATGAATTCAGAATACCATAAATCTATTGTGCATACTATCAACTACCCGCAGCATGAGAGAAAGAACATAGGGAAGCTCGACAACATGTTCGAAAGAGGACATCATTACTGTAAGTAAAAGCAGTGCTCATATGTATCTATGCCCGAAACTAAACTATGTATCCTGAAGCCTTGAAATGGCCCCATGCCTTGTCCGGGGGAATATTGTGGCATGTGTGGTGGATCAAACTCAAACAAGCATCCTTCCAGTGGCGGCAGAGGAATGCTTTGATAGAGGAAAAGGCTTGTTCAATCGGGTTGAAGTCAGGAGAGTATGGAGGAAGGAATACAAGCTTGCAAACTGCTTTCAATTAGAATCAAGAGTAAATAAAACGGAAGAGAGTGGCAAACGCGCTTGATCTTCAATGAGAACTCAAATTTCTTCGGCGTGATGAATACTACAATTGTCGAGGACGAGAACGCTGCAAGGTCCGGGATAAGGATTAGTGAGGGGAATCTGTTCTCAATCAGCATCTTCAAACAAAAGCTGCAGCAAAATCACACACAACGTGCTCCTCGAGGAAACTGAGAGATCGCTGCGTGTTGACTGAGCCCTCAATCACATCATGCGCAATAATGCCATCCAGCGTGAGCACCGGTAAGATTGAGTACCGCTTCCCACGGACAAACACTCAGCGCTGCACACAGTGCCTTCCCTTCAGGGACCATCCCTTCACACATCCTGTAGTGCAGTCATTATTTTACACCTCATCGATAAACATCAACATGTTGGCATCAGGAATCTGTGATACGGTTCATATACGCGGACCGGAGGATGTCGTTACACTCTAAAGTGCGCACAGACACACATTTACGTGTGAAATAAAGTCGCCAAAGGGTCCAAAGGAGCGTAGTCATCGAGACGGCGACCCCGCGCTGAGTGAGCAGCTTCTCTTGGATCTTGTTATATCCGTGCACGCAGATTTCTTTTTTTCCGATAATCGGTTCCGGTTGCACTCAAAACCGTTACCGATTTTGCTCCCGTCACCTCTGCGCACACTTCATCAACCACCAGCAAGGCTCTCACCAACTCCCGATAATCATGGTCCCACTCATCTGACCTATCTCGGAACCCGACTCTTCGCCCGATGAAGTATTGCTCATAGCTCACCTCCCTCCTTGTCTTGATCATCTATTGGCCGCTCTCGCCACTAGTGTATTATCATGACTCGGATCCAGTCCCACGATCCCAACCGACTATGCCCAGCTTGACCTGAATCATACCTCGCTTCATTTCCGATCCCCACGTTCATTACTCCTCCTCGCCTCGGCCACGCCTGGCCTCACCTCGTCCTTCCGTTTACCCACTGGTCATTCTAATTCACACTGGAACCTCTGGACTTGTCACCCAGCACTGGTCAGTCCCCTTTAGTTCACCTGAATCCCCTCAAGTCCATTCTCCTGTTATATTTGGTACTCGTTCAGTCCCGCGAACCAAGTCTGGTACTCCCGAAGCTCCTCGCGTCAACCCGAGCCTTTGTATGCTGATTACGTCATATTCCGACCTCGGCCTGACTCAGCTCAGCTCGCTTAGTCATCGCTTCACCTCGCATTGCCTCGGGTATGCTGCAATACAAGAATCTAGCATTCCCGAACCTGCTCGCGCAAACCCGAGTCGTCCCGACCCAATCGGGTATCGATTACATCATCGCCTAATCTCGCCTCGTCTCGCCTTGTGTCGCCTTCGCTTCGCTTCACCTCGCGTCGCCTCGTGCATGCTCCATTACGCATAGGCACCCATGCAAACACTGTGCCATTCCGAAGCTTCAGCCTCCTGACATTCATCACCGGTACCTTGGATCCATTCACCCCGAGTTCCCACAGTACCACTCAACCTTGGTACTTTTATGCCATCACTCTCACCTATGCCAATATCCATATCCGACACTCTCGCACAACTGAGCTTTGCCCAATGTTCCGATCCTCCGGTCCGAGTTTCCCGAACATTGCTCGCCAATACTTGCCTCGTGTGTCCTTCATGCTTATTACTCTTCTCTCTCTATCCATCCATCTCTCCATATGCTCTCTTCCTTCTCCTCTATATATCCCAGAGTTAACATCTTATCTCTCCTTTGTTCTTCACGCTCACTTGATACATTCCTCCACATGGTGTACTTGCCTTATGGCTTGCCTCATTGCATCCTCCTTGTATCCTCATGTACTTATTCCCATCTGTACTAATTACCCAACTCTAGTATTTAAACCTCTACTTTACATCTTGTACACTATCCTGAAAATAAATGTTATTCCATGGTTCCCTGCATAGTCTGATGTCACTTCTGTCTTGTGCGCTATGACCTCGCCTTGGTCCTGTCTCTATCTCCTCGCTCTGACTTTCCGTCGCTCATCTCGGAAACTTCCTGAGCTCGGATCTCGGCCCTATGCTCGGTCATCGCCAACAACTCCAACACACACCTGAGTTGTTCTCTCCTGCTTTGGATATGCCTCTAGTCTCCTCTCAGCTCGTTATCGCTGTCGCCCCGATCTGACTCGGGTTGATCCCGATTGTTCCGATCTCCCCGATCCGACTCGGGTTGACACCATTCCTGTCGATCTCTCTCGGGCCTTCACTGGATGACTACTCACAATTATCGGCTATACTCTTGTGTCGCCGATCTCAGCTATCCTGTCCTCTCGCCTCCTCCGAGCGATCTCCTCGGGCTCGGCATAGGACACTCCCCCTTCTTGCAGCCAGAGGCTAGTTAGTCGGTTGCCCTTACTGAGCTGTGGTGTTCCAAGAATGGCTGATCTTCAATATCTGATCACCTGCTGGTTCATGGCTCAACTCCGTTCTGGCATTTCGATTGGATATTCCTTCCTTCGTGGCTCAGTACATAACAGATCTCGTCAACATATATGGTGTGGGTTTGCTCAAGGAGAGCTCTGATGTATTTTATGTCAACACCATTGAGAACTTGTGGACGTCCAGAACAACACCCATATGGGTTATGGGCAACACCGTATGTTGCATGATTACCGAGACAGGTGTAGACGCAAGGTCTTCTTGACCCCGAGAATGGTGCATATCTCGCCTACAGACTTGTCCTGCTGGAAGAAGAGGACAGGCACACGTGCCTTGAGGTCACGAGAAATGGTTCGAGTAGGCATTCAACCAAGCGGTCATGCGGGGTCCCAAGCAAACAACCCCCAACAGTTCAAAAAAAGTTTTGATTTTCCGCATACATCTGAATACAGTGTTCTGCTGTTCCTTGATCCGCCACTTTTAATTGATCTTTACCTCTCGCCTCGGTCACCTTTGAGTCAAATCTAGTAGGCCATACTTTTTTATATGTGGGTCCCCATGTATAGTCCAAGATTTAGCCAAATCCGCCAGGTTTTGGTCGAGATCCAGTGGATCAAGGACTCGAGGAACAAATCACACCCAAACAAAAAAATCATTTCTCGAGTTCCTTAAGGCCCCTTTGTCGAGATTCCACCACAAGTATTCATTATAAATGTATTCAACAAGATATGAACCTGAGTTGAGGTCAAAAGACCTGAGGAATAGTGCAAACCAGAATGGATCAAGGAACCACAGTGGATCAAGGAACCGCAGAACACTGTAGCGCTGTAAGCAGGGAAGAGAAAAGGAAAAGTGGGGGAAACTAAAAGCAGAGCTGCTTCTGCCTGCATCTTATACCTACCTTCAAGTTACTTTGACTTCCTGAAGGAGGACCAGAAGCCTTATGTCGACACTTGACAGGTATGTGGCAGTGAAGAAAATCTGATTGCCAAGGATATGGGAGGCGCAGTTGCAACTTCTAAAACCCAGAACTCAGCCGTGGGAGAAACTAGTGGCTGCTAACAGTTACTTAAATTCACCACATTGCTTTGACCCCATGTGGATCTGTCTGCCGCGTATGTCTAATTGAGTGAACATCACTGGCAGCGGTTCAGTTTCAGCCCCTTTGACAACTTGCACTGGCCTTTTATTCATTTTAAAAGCCTTTCTTATTCTAAACTGTCAAGGTTTTTGCTGGAGGTGCCAGCACATTGGCATTGTTCTAAACGGTGGTGCCGAGGTTGTGCTGGTATCTCAGTACATTGTCAATGCCCGCTTCCCGGACTTCCACTGGAGTACCTGTTTTCCTGTGCTAGAGGGGATGGACACACTGATTCCATTGTCTGTCAGATTTCCAGAACCTACATTTGTGTCAAGCCCATGTATATCTTCACAGAAAAGTTGACATACTTTGTAATAGTTTCATTGGAATGTTGGAAGCACTCGCCGACATGACGACAACCAAGTCCGGTGCGACATATATAGAGGAAGATAGCAAGTTGCTCCTCAAGAGACACATATTTTGAGTCAGAGTAGCCTAACCCCCGTAATTCAATCAGGAGTGTCACAAAGACATGCAGGTGCATTACAAGCTCATTATAGATCCTCTCGGGGTGCCCACATATTAGCTCCTCAACCCACTGCTGCCCAGTGAGCTTTGAAGTGTGATAGGGCTGGGCCCAGTACCAGCTACTGATGTAGAGCCAGCAGAGCACCATCACAAGCCGCACCACACTGGCAGAACTGTTCATCCATAGCTGGAGTTGGTGTAGAGCAATGTTCTGTATGCTAGGAGGCATAGAGGATGGAAAGAAAGCACAAAATGCGAGCAGCAGGCTTTATCAATCATAATCTATCGCTATTGATTGACATCAGCTAACATCGGACCGCTTCGCCCGATCCTGAAACCCGATCCTGATCCTGTCGTCAGGATGATCCAAACGCACTCTAATAGAGGAGAAATTAGAATCACCATGTAGGTACATGTGATTTAGGCCACATTTTGCCCCACCAAACGATGAAAATCAGTGAGAGGAAAACTAACTTCTTGTTGTATAACCTCTATCTCTTTTTGGCACACTCAGAACTTTGTTTTTGATTCACTAAACAAAAAAAATTGGTTGATAGAAAAGTTTGAATCTGAGAAAAAAAGTACTAGGTGGAAAAAACAAAGAAACTCAACCACAGTCTTCTTTTCCCGACAACCAGAAAAGTTTTGTCAACTGCAACACAAACTTTCGGAGGTAAGTGGCAGTGCTAACCTTAATCTGATTGCTTAATCCGGTGATAAGCCGGGAAAACTGCTACGCGTGAAAAGACAAAATCTTTTCATTTTTAACAGTAAACTAGACCAAAACTATAAGTCAACCAGAGCAGATTGTGGCCTCACACAAGTCTGACTAAATGGTCCAGATGGCTAGGATGATCCTATTAAGTGCAACCGGTTCTATGGACAGGAAGTACCACTACTAGATGTGTCTCCGAAAATCAAGTGCACGAACTAGACGGATATGTAACAAGATTCGGAAAGGCCAAAGTGCCAGCCAGACCACTTACTATGAGGAGGAGTTAAATTCACCAACTATACGGGACGGAGTAGTAATGATCCTAAACCAGTTGGCACGAAGCCATCTGTTTGGAGGAGTTTGAACCAAGGACGCGACGCAACTGAGCACGTGACTTCGAAACTTGACAGACCGAGAAATGCACTTGGTGCCTGGACTTATCTCGGATAGCCAACCGGTCTATCTCAGGTAGCCAGCCGATGATCTATTTCGGTACCAGTTCGGAAAGCCAACCGAACGGGCTGTTTGGCGCAAACGGGAGACCACTTCGGATAGTCTACCGAACTATTCTGGGATGAAAGTGATCTGTGATTGCCGAGAGGCGAAAGTGATCTGAAGCGAAGTTGAACCAAGTCCGGTACCACTACTGGCATGGACTATACCAAAATACCTACAAACTAGACAGCCGTCTAGTTGACTGAGCCAAGTCTACGAATGTGTTCCAGAGAGAGCTGGAAGCGGCAGGGTGAAGAAGACATGGTCAGGAAGAACCAAACACCCCACTCACCAAAAACGGACCAACCTCCATCTGGATGACGGAAGCCAGCCGAGCTAACCAATTGGAAGAAGAACCGAAATATCTGAAACGCTGATACCGGATAGTCTACCGAATGAACATCAAATATTTATTAGTCACATATTTCTGAATCATGTATAAAAGGACAGTAGAGTAGAGTAGAGGGAGGAGCAGACTCCCTGGGGCGGTGACCTGACAAGTCATTGGTTCTAGCTGGTCATGCTCTCGGACTGCCGGTTGCTACACGCACTTGTATTCTGGACAAACTTGATTGAATTAGATTGGATTGGATTGGATTTGAACCTGAACGGAATTGGACTCGCACGGACTTGGACTCGCACGGACTTGATTGACTCGCACGGACTTGATTGAACGGAATTGGACTCGCTTGGACTTGGACTCGCACAGACTTGAAACCTGACTCGCACGGACTTGAACCTTACCAACCGATTGGACTTGAACTATTTGACCGAACTATTCCGCAACTTGAACTGAACGTTCCTGTGTGTGTGTGACCTGTTACCCCAGAACATTGACAAAAACCCCACACCGGTCTAAACCACCGTTACTTGCAATAAAACCCGCTTTCGAGCAAAAACCCCAACTTGTGTTGAATCAGACTTGCCAAACAGACCGTCCTGCTCCTTCGATCAGAAGTAGAGCCAAAGCCATAGCGCATTGAAAGAACTCGACTCATTTGGTCTATACAAGCCTAATACTTGGCTTTCACCCCTGAACAAACCCGTTCATCACCCAGTGCAGAGAGTGGTAGCTTTTAGTGTTTAGTTTTGGTTTAGTTGGATATACTCCGTCTATCTCATTTCTAGCATTTTCCATCTGTGCACGTAGTGAAGACCTTTCACCGGTGTCCATATCTGGCTTGAATGCAAGAGCTTCAAGTTGTTCTTTGCCACCATGCCATCTATCCCACTAGACATCATTGGTGACACCCTCCAGTTTCTGGTAGATACACCCAGGTCCCAGATGCCTGTGCACTGATTAGTCATCTATGGCAACATCCTCCAAACCATCCCCCTGGGCGATGGTCAGGATGGGTTCACCATACTTCTTGTTGGGATCCCACCCTTGAGGCCAGTAGTAATCTCTATTATCTTTTCCATACTCTTTGCTCAAAGAACTGGGGCCAGAGTATCAGAGGTAAACCTGTCCACCACAATGATGAGGGCCAGGAGTGAGAGCGATAACGGGCAAAATATCAGGGGCAAGGGGATCATATCAATAAGGTCTATTGTTCGACATGTCCTACCTTCGAGAGGCTGGAAATGAAGTATCACAGGTGTATGATGGTGCACCGTGCAGGCAGGGACTCAGTTGGCCAACAATGTCCCAGTTCAGACTCTAAGCCGGAGCACAACCTTGCACTTTTGGTACTTTATATTCCCCGGTGTACTTCCCCGATGCAGTATCTGATCTATTTCCCTTGATGAGTCACCCAACGCAGGCCCTATTGCACATTCCATTAGCTGGAACCGGACCAAGCAATCAAATTAGGGTTAGCACTGCCAACTACCGCCGAAAGTTTGTCTTGCAGTTGAAAAAAACTTTTCTGGTCGGCAGGAAAAGAAAACTGTTTTTTTTTTCACTCAACACTCTTTTTTTTCTTGGGTTCAAACTTTTTTTAATTCAACCCGAAAATTTCACAATCAATTAAAAGTTTTTGTTCAATGAACCAAAAGCAAAGTTCCTGGTGTGCAAAAAGAGACAGAGGTTAGTCACACATACAAGAAGTTTGTTTTCCTCCAGTTAAATTTCATCTGTTGGTATGTCAAAGTATGGCCAAAATCACAAAGTGTACCCCTGTTTTATTAAAGGAGCACTCTGACCGCCATAAGCCAGGATTCATCCTGAGTGCAGGTGATTTGGAATTGTAATAACCTGATGATTGAAGTCCAGAACAGTGGGGATGAGCACCACAGGAATGTTGACCCGGATCTTAGTTGGTGAAAGTGTAGGTACATGTTTGCCCTTTTGGATTCATGTATGGTGGTCGGAGTACCCCTTTAATTGAATGGGGTACAAACAGTCAAGTTTAGTGTAGATTTCTGCACATGAGTGTAAATTTTTTTATACACGCAAAAAATTCTTGACTCAACACTCTTGTTTTTTGGAGAGGTGTACAAACTGTTACACAAAGTAAGTTTTCTCAGGAGTTGTAAGGTAGCTGTGCTGAACGGATCAAAACCTTTGCTGATGTGCCTATTCTCCTGCTGTGAACATGTATGTTCTGCAGGCAGGCATGGATCCAGTCATCATTGGTTTAGTGGAAAGAAGCATTGCATTGTGCCTTATTGGGTGGGATCTACCATGTGGGTGGCTCACTTGGACACAACTGCCTCCGATCAATCCTGCTGCCGTCGGAACAGCACCACCCATCAGGCCGGGGACAAGCCGAGTTTGTTTTTATCTAACCCAAGATAATATTTTTATGGTATCTGAAAAAATGACTCTGAGAAGAAGAAAAGTACATATTAGACTCAATATTTTGAGTGGGTAATGAAAAAAAATTACTGGTTGAAAATTTCACTCTCTCAAGCCCCAAAAATCAATGTGAAAACACAACATTTACCCCGGTTTTATTAAAGGGGCACTCTGACTGCCATATACTGATGAGGGCCGATGGCAAACACAGTAGGCCTGCAGTTAATCTAATTATTACTGGCTTATTTATTGTTGCAGTTGATTACGAGGTTGATGGTGGTATCCCACTGGGGGCAAAGACCCACACAGATGAACGCCATGTGCGGTAAACACACATCTGCTGTACATGGCTCTCATGATATGGTGCACAAAGAAAAAAGATAAAGCACCTTGTCTTTTTTCTTTGTGCACCGCACGTCTGGCACATCTGCAACGGATGTGCATTTATTGCATATGATTTCTATGTGCCTGGGATTCTGTGCTGCGCCCTTCGTGGAACCTAGGCTTGATAGGCCATTGGACTATGTCAGAAAGATGCAGGACCTAAGGCAAGAGATGAGAGGAAGGCAAGAAGGGAACAGGAAGTGGTGGTAGAAAGGATGTGATGGGAACCAATGGATAGTGGGGAGCTCAGACTCAATTTTCTCTCTCTGACAGGAAAAGAAAAGAAAGAAAGAAAAAAGAGTAAGAGCCCCGCACAAGCTCACCACACCGCCCACACGTTACACTGGAGCCGGGGCAGCCACTGCACGGCAGAACACGTGGGCAGCACGGTGAGTTTGCGCAGGACAAGCCTTTCATCCTAGAGGTCCAGTAGAAAAAGCTCACGGGGGGTGGGGGGGGGGGAAAGAAGTGAAAGTAAAGCCTTCCCGTGCAGGCTCACCACAGCGCCCACGCGTTACACTGGAGCCGGGGCAGCCGCTGCGCAGTGGAATGTGTGGACAGTGCAGTGGGCTTGCGTGGGATGACTTTCAGCCAGAAAGGAAAAAGAGAAGGGGAGAAAGGGAGCGCCGTCACACGGGTTTGGGTTTGGGAATCGGGTAGTACTCACAAAGGTGATGTGCACTACGCTTTCAACATGTCCAGCAAGTAAGAAAAGATGTCTGACTCACCATGTGTTGACCTCCACACATATATCTCGCCTTCAACCCAACTACGATCACACAATCATGGCCTGTGGCATGGTGAGTGGCTCCACTACAGGTTGGGGAAGGGGCTGGTTGCTGTGTATAGAGCATACTCAGAGTGGCCAGTATGAAAATGGTTGGCCTCCAATTCGCCTAGAACCAGGGTGAGACGAGATAGCGTAGAGAGAGGCAGCACCACGCGATGGTAGGAGAAGTAAACAAGAGGATAACAGGAACAACTTGAAATAAAAATTAATGAGGGAGGTAAGGCACGTGAAGTGGTGATGCACCAGAAAATTTGAATGTTAATCATGGCCAACGGTAGTAACGAGCGCGAGCCGACTTCCAGGCTCCCGAGGTCGAGTGCAGTGGAGGGTCCTCGGGGTGTGGGCAGTGTTCCCAAGCCGTTAATAGGTAGGTGGTGAACTGCGGTGAGTTATCAAAGAATTTGTAGGTCAAGTAGGCCGGACGGTGGCAACAAGCGTGACCCCGACTTCCCAACCACGCTCCTGAGGTTGATGGCAGTGAAGAGAGTGTGAGTTGAGGGCAGCGGGGGTGTCAAGAAGTGAGGGGTGTTGGTGAGTACCTGAATTGTGGAGACTTGGCGGCCCAAATGCACGGTGGCACAGACACAACCGCGACAACGACAATCCGGTGACGGCCCCTAGGTGAGGGCAGTGCCAGGTTGTCGAGGGGTTAACGGTGTTGCGAGACTTTGAGGGCAAGACTCCATCCCCTACAACGCTCCCGTGGCAAGTGCTGAAGCAGGGGAAATGGGGAGTGGGACGCGTCGTGGTGGTAAACAAGTTGGGTAGAAGCTGTCAACCCCACGTGACTTTCCACGTGGAGAATTGTTTGCCGATGTTTGCCGATGGCCACAAAAATCAAATAAAAACAAGGTAATCCTCATAATCAGCTTCACTCCGGGCAGGTGAGTTCTGTGGAAGCCGCTTGCAAGAACTTGAAAATGAAAACAGGGAGAACACAAATTTATTTCACGTCAATACATGTACGATACCGCACGGAAAGTAAAAAAAATATTGATTGAAAAATGGCGGGAATGCACAGCTCGAATTAAATAATTTGGTGTAGGCACGGAATGGGAAGTATCATAAATCTGTGCGAGAAGCATTGACGAGCAACGTTGCGCTCTGTAGGTGCATTTCGGCTCAGGGTACTTTGGCAGACGACAATGCCGAGGAGCAAACTGTGTATTTCTGAATATCACCACCCAAGGAAGGAAAGGAGCACCAAAAGAGCTCACGAGACCCTGCCGGAAGCAGATCCTGAGGGAGAGCCAGAGCGGCAGGGAAGAAAAGGGTAGCTTGAGGGAACCACAGAGACCAGTAGTCTGAGCCGCAAACTTGTGCATTTGAATTGAGGCCTGGATTGAAAGAATGATGGGCCCGAAATCGCAAGGGGAGGTGTAATCCAAGCTTAAGGTGAAGATCTTTGGGATACAACCGCTGCCTTGAACCCAAGGGAGGAAAAACTTCTCAACTGTTCAATTCCATGACAGAGGGACGGAATCGGAGGGCCTTGGAACACATTGAGTACACACCTCACGTATGAGAGAAATACCTCCCTGCAAGCCTGCTACCATGAAATGAAGAGAATTGATAATTTGAGTGTGTGTAAAAGCGGACATGCGGAAGATACCTTCAGATCAGTTGATGAGCGGGCAATGAACACGCACCCAACCAAGGAATGAGCTCTTAGATCAGTTGATGAGCGGGCAATGAACACGCACCCAACCAAGGAATGAGCTCTTTGGAACTGTCAAAGCACCCAGCCCCAGGCCAACATTGGTGAGAGCGAATCATGAATAAGGCAGCCATCTGCGGAAATACTGAGTAACAAACAATGGGAACGGTGAGTTGCGCACCTTGGTCCAATTAAAGCCAGAACTGCGTAGTGCAACGTCGCGCAATTTCGACAATAATTCTCCCCGAAGATGAGCGTCAAAGGCAGTCCAGCTCGAAGCAGCCTAACTCACAATAGAATGAGTCTCGGTGAACGTGGTGAAGAGCGGCCTTTGGTCGCCGAGTTTTTATTGAGTATTCTAGCAGCTATAGCTCGAGAGTGGTTACCATCCTGAAGCCCAAAGATACACCGAAAGTGCGCACGGCACTCTCTTTGAACGAGACAGAGTAAATTTGCGAAATAAACGAACGCGAGGGCCGGGTAGCACTGAAAATCAGCCGACCGATTATCCACTGGACCTGCAGTGTGGGAAATTAGGTGTTAATGCTGTGAGCTGTTGTGAAAAATGAGATGAGAATACTCTACTGACTGCAATGCAGTATGTATTTAGTGCATCTTCAAAGCCCAGGCCGAAAGTCCAAGAGTCACATGGGCGGTAACTTCGAAGTCCGCCTGAAATTGCGAAAGGGGCCGAATTCCGGCCCAATTACGCTGTCTTCCGGAACGTCAGTATGTATAATATTTGCGGAAAATACACCCACGTACACGCGGTACTGGACGTGTTCAAGGAAGGAGCTGTGAAGTGGTCAGCGCGGTTGAAAGTAGTCAGGCACAGGGGTCGATGTATTACCCTCAGACCCCGCCGCTCGCAAATCTTGAGAAGAAATGCAGGGGGAGCGTGACAATGCAGTCGGCCTAAGAGGGAGGGAAAATGTGCGTACTGCAGTTCCTCCAGTAGACCTTGAATGCCACGTGGGTCGTATCGCGTTTTGGTCCTATGGACGTGGGAGAGTGAGAGAAGTTGCGGGTGGAGCCTGATGCATACCGGGCAAACGAAGGGCCATTGATGGTTAAGTTGCAGCACTAGTAAAAAGAGGTTAGGCTGCGCGTCTTGTATTCCAGCGCCCAGATTTGGTACAACCAGAAACTTCAAGTTGCAGAAAACCATCGCTGGCCCTGGTCGACCGCGAGACTGGGAGTGGATTGGCGAGCGTGAAGCCCTAAAGAATACCGGAAGGCACAAGAGGCGCAATGTAACAATGTTTCGATTTGGTTTTGGTTGCCAGAGCTGGGATAGACAGTTTTTGAGTCGTGGTGGGAAGTAAGAGAGGCTTTCGGATCATTGCGCTGTCCGGCTCCCTCCACGCCCGGCACTAATTGGCACGTTGCTGGAAGTATTTTGGCATAAAGGTATGCACACGAACTCGGTCCACCTTGGTTTCCTGTGTATCTCTCTTAACCGTCCTGACCATATACTTGATTTGCAGCTATCTAGCTCCAGACCGTACCTTTCTGATGAATTTAGGGACATGATGGTTGTATTGGCCAAGGTGTGTGTCTTCTTTTCGAGGGTGGGCCGCTGCTGATAAATATCTGATGAATCCTTTCACCGCTGCTCGCGCTCACTGTTAGCGTCGGGAATCGGAGTGGTCTCAGATGGTAGCCGAAAGGGCGGATGGGTCGCAGATAAGTCTCAGATGGGTCTCAGATGGGGAGGCGAAAAGCCCAGATCCATTGCATACTAGCTACCTATATAGATACTAGAACAATAGAGTGAATAAGACAATAAGAACAATAAGAGCAGATCAGTATCGGTGAAGACAATAAAGACAATAAGACACTGATCAGCACCAGAACAATAAGAGTGATAAGGCAAGAACAAGAGATGATTGTCCGAACCAAACCATACCAAACACCAGAGTTCAACACTCCCACCTTTGGGAGGACAAGACGGAACAACCAAACGCTCCCATCAAATCCTGCACAACTCCCACCAAATCCAACAACCCTAAGTGCGAAGAGGGGGCAGGCTCGACATGTCCTCAGAGGAGTTCCCAGTGTGGAGGTCCCAAAGAGACATGTAGTTGTCGGGGGTGAGCCCAGCATCGAGAGCAGCGGCAAATGCAGCCGACTGGGAAAGATGAGTGCGAGAGTGCAACAGGATCCAATCCTTCACAAAGGAGGGCATCGTGTGCATGCACTTGCTGGCAATGTGCCCTGCACGACCACAGCGGTGGCAGTTGTCATTGGTGGGGTCGCACCAGCGAGAACCCTGGGAATCGACTGGGAAACCATCGGCTCCGATTCTTCCAGTGAGAGTGGATGAGGAAGGAGTGGGGGCGGGTGCACCACGGAGGTGAGGAGGGGCACGCGCCACAAAAGCGACACCAGAGATGCCAGAGATGTCGTCGTCAGGCTCCGATTTAATGCCGGGATCACCGGAAGAAGCTGTGAGAAGATTCTTCACATCCTCCAAAGTGGGCTCGGTGGCTCGAGCAAGAAGGATGGTGCGGACAGCGTGGAAGGAAGGATGCAGCCTGAGAAGAATGAGGTCCTTCTGCGTGGTGTCGTCGGTGGTAATGTTTATAGCCTCGAGCTTCGTCACAGCGGCCTTGACCGCCCGGAGATAGACAGCAATGTCCTTGGACGGATCATGCTGAACAGCGTGAAGCTCGCCACGGGCAACCATGCGGTTAGCAAAATTCGATTTCTCGAAGTGACCCTTCAGCAGTTTCCACGCAGCAGTAGCCGAGGTAGCGTCCTCGATCAAGGGCTGGTAATCACTGGTGACCTTTGAGTAGAGGTAGGGCACAAGCATCCGATCAAGGGCGATCTGATCAGTATTGTCAGCTGCAGGTCCAGAGCCTAGAACCCAGAGAGCATCGAGGCCGAGAAGGAAGATACGGAATCCCTTCCCAAATTTGGACCAGTTCAGAGCATCCAGAGAATCAATAGTGGTGAGAACATTGGTAAGAGCAGAAGTGATGGTGGGTGGTGCCATCGTGAGGATGATGAAAAATAGAAGCAGAGAGAGGTGCAGCAGATGTAGGCGGGGGCCAATAACCTGTTAGCGTCGGGAATCGGAGTGGTCTCAGATGGTAGCCGAAAGGGCGGATTGGTCGCAGATAAGTCTCAGATGGGTCTCAGATGGGGAGGCGAAAAGCCCAGATCCATTGCATACTAGCTACCTATATAGATACTAGAACAATAGAGTGAATAAGACAATAAGAACAATAAGAGCAGATCAGTATCGGTGAAGACAATAAAGACAATAAGACACTGATCAGCACCAGAACAATAAGAGTGATAAGGCAAGAACAAGAGATGATTGTCCGAACCAAACCATACCAAACACCAGAGTTCAACACTCACCACAGCTACACCGCACAAACTCATTGTAGCTCCTTGAAGTTTCGAAAACAGTACCCATTGAGTGAAGGCCGAGTACGCTGAGATCGACTGAACCCTCAAGCTCGAGTTGAAAACTAGAAAGGTCAGTTGGAAAGACTGCCTTCCAATGCCTAGAATGCGAAAGCGTCTCTTGGTCATGGCGTCCCAGGGGTTGTGTACGCAGTGGAGTGGAAATGGACTTACTCCGTGGGTTGATCCTCGGCTTATCCTCCTCCAAGACAGCGATCGAGTAATCAGTCGCAGATATCTGCTCGCCCGGGTCCTTGGCGAAATAGGCATCTAGGCATCCACGCTGACTGACATGAATCTCATCAATCTCGCACTAACGGGGTGGAGCCTTGTCAGCGCTACGGCTCTCGCGTGAACGGTCACCAGGTTCAGGCGTTGCACGATGTACTTGGTAAGTGCCTTTAGATTTTATGTGCAGAATATAACAAGGAAAGCACTACCGATTTCGGGATGCGCAGACATGCACTATTTCGTTGTTTATCATCTTCTTACAGTGGATAGTGGCAAGCACGCGATATGTCCAGACAGGGAGTAAACCTGCGTCAAAGGCTTACGTGAGTTGGTTGTTTCATGGAATTCCGACACCACGGTAATTAAATCCAGCTTTATATTCATCTACTCGCCCGCCTTTTACTGCCAGTTAGCTTACTTGGCATTGGTTATTCAGCTTGATTCAAGTACTCAAGTGCTCGAGGTTCCTCTCTGGTCAACTTGTATCAGACTCAACTCATGATGATTTGCAGATCCCTCGCATGAAGATGCAAGGGAGACTGAAGCTCTCCGGTAGACCTCGATTAACACCGTCCAAACTCAAGAGGGTGTGCGTGTGTACCCAACACAAGTTCAGCTCATTCAATTTTCATTAACCATTAATCTCCGTCAATTTATCAATAGATTCTAGACTTCAGGTTCAACTCCAACATACCCTCCCTTGAATACCGAGGCTATGCTGGCTTGACTCGAGGTATGCTTCACCATTTCCATCAATAGTTAATTCAACTAATGCTTCGAATCCGTGGATATAACTCCCCTGAAACGCTGCCTACGTGAACTCAATGAACATCTGTGAATCTTCGTCAACCGCAAATAGGTACGTGAGATATGATTATAGAGAAGAGATGAGAAGAGCAAGGTATTTATGCTTGTGTTGTGTTGTATTCAGCTGTTCATTCCAGGCTGAGTGCTGAGATACTTATATCCACAGGGGAATTGTGTGTTCGACACGTAATAGGTACCATTCTGGCGGTACATTAACTCCGCCCGTAGCCTCGAGGCTGAGGTACGGTATGCCTTCCCGTTGGGGGTGAGGCTAATTGGTACCTGCTTCCCCTTCATTGGGTGGCAGGTTCGAGGTTGAGTGTTGTCGGGTGAGGGTGAGACATTACTTAACTTACTTTGGGTTCGACAAAGCTCGCATGCTTGGTTTGGGTCGGACTGACAACTCAAGGTGGTGAGTACACTTTCATTTTCTTTCTTTCTTTGGGTTGACTTCCGTCGTTGATTCGGCGTTTGAATGCCTCCCTACGCAAAGGTGAGGTTTGTGCCCAGTGAGTTTTTGTCTCGGGCCGTTGACTTACTTCATTCCGGGTTACAGGAGTATCGAAATTTGCCCTCGATAGCCTTCGAATGCTGGGTGGGTGGGTATAATATGTTATGTTCGGCAGGCAGGTCGGGTGGGTAAGGCAGCTATGCCCACCTGCCCAATATAAATCATTTCAATTCAATTCGAGTTGAGCTTGGTTTCATTTAAGGGTGAAGCCTCGAGTGAATAAAGACATCGTTCAACAGGGTTCCAGGGTGTTATCAGTGTGTTAACTTATTATGCGGTGTGTGTTTGAAGCCTGGGATGTACTTATGTGGTCTGTCCGTGCCCCTGTCCGTGCCTCGAGAGCTCAATTTTGAGTGGGTACACCATTTGTCCAGTGATCCCAGCTATTGTGGCATGGACCCGAGAACGTGACATCGGCTCAGGAGGTTGATTCACTGGCTGACACCATATCAATTGATCGGTAGAGCCATTTGAGTTGGGACTGACGGTTTGACACAGCTTGATTTTTCCAGTCCCATGCGTCTGAGCACCATTTTTCCCGAACGCCGCCTGCTGTGTCGTTATTATGGACAACGAGGTACCGCAAGCCCAGGACTTTGCAGACTTCCCCCCAAAATACAACGACCCGGCTATAAGCAACAGAAAATCACATCTGTTGCTGCAAGGTCCCCAGATTCCTGAAATACCTTCAGGATAACGTGTTGTGTGAACCCATATTTTGCAGCCAGGTAGTGTACCATCTCCTGTCCGAATTGGACAAAGAAGTTGTCGCCAGTGTCCTCCTGTGGGTGGGCACTAGTGCTGGCAACAAATGTTGGTCCACTAGGAGGGGTGGCAAGAGGGAGTAGCGATGGAAGTAGTGGGCTCCAGTCGGTTGTAGCACTGTTGAAAGAATGCGCACTAGGTGAGGCCATTCTAATATCTGTCAAGCTGCTTAAAACCAGTGATCCCCAGTCCAATAGACTGACTGAACCTTGCAAATTCTCCTCTCCAGGCAGGGATGCTGCATTTGGGTCTTTGGCCGAGGGTTCAACAGCTGACAGTCTGGAGGCAGAGTCCATGTCGGTTGGTGCAAGCTGGGCTTGGGCAGATGCAAGGGTAGCCAGACCTTGTGGTTATTGAGAAGGATGGGTGGGATGTGGGCTTGCTCACTGAACGGTTCCTTGTCCCTCATGTGCTGTTCTGTTGCAGACAACGCAATGACAGGCGGTTGCACCGGGGAAGACAGTGACAGAGGACTCGGAGGCATCCCCTCACTGCATGCCTCATCATCTATCTCCCCACTACTTGCATTGGAGTCCCGTGTGCCACCATGCTCGGATAGGCTACTTTCACTGGAAGCGGTGGGGCTTGATGAAAGAGATCTTCGAAAGGTCACAGGGAGACACGCCCTCGGATGAGAAGGGGTCCAGTTGCGCCGAATTTGGACGGGATTATTCATAATGGGCTGGAGATGCACTGTGCTGGTCTCTGTTTTTGAAGAGAACAGAGCAGTGTCTTGAGGTGCATGCGGACCAGACGGCAATGATTAATTTCGACCCTGATTTGGTTGATTTCCCATTGTATGCCGACATGGATTCCAATCATGCCACGGCAAGGGAGAATACCACTCATTTTGTATAACTCTGGGCAAGAGTATTCATAGTGGGTTAGGTAGCTCTGTGCTGATCCCTGTTTTTAGGAGGAAGGAGCCATCTGGACTCTTGAGTTACCCAGGTTGAAGTAATGCTGATCATGATGATCTCGACACTGTGCCTCATTGATTCACATGTACCTGCACGTGTACCAACATGAATGTGGGTGCCGATCATGTCACCGTCAACGCGTTGCAACACTTCATGTCTGCCAGAAGACACCGTCAAATCCCTGAAGATCGCCAGTCAAAATTGGAATTTTGATTCATTTTTTGAATGAATGTTGCATGCCGAATTTGGTGAGACTGGTTTTTGAAATTTTTCTTCTTTCTGATGTTTACAGACAAGTCAAAAAAACGATAGAGAGTTTTCAATTTCCAGCAAAAGTTTGGCTAAGTTCAGGATGCAACTGCTGAGCTAAATTTAGTAGTTGTTACGGCGGACGTCACAGCCGGTGGCACACATCACAAGCTTTGGCAGTTCGGACTTTCCCTAACCGCTCTCCACCACACCGCCTCGCGACGACCGTGCCCATCTCCCAGGCCAGTTTTGTCGCTGACCTTGATCTCGGCTCCTTCTTTGATGGCGCCTCTCCCTCCTATACAGCTATGGCCTTGGCTACCCCTTCTCTGCGGATGGCGAATGGGGCACTGGCACCGGACTTTGGCCCGAATATAAAACTGCCAATACGGTGAATATAAGCAATGTATAAAGCATGTTGCCAATATAACACCAATACATGGTATATTCCTGCCGTATAATCTGTTTGCCAAATAGAGTATACCTCTGATGGCCACTTATACACTGATTACATCACTGCTTTAACGGCGAATATTTGCTGAATATAATATTTATAAATATCTTGCCTATACATGGCTAAAACGCCGCAAAAACAGCCTGTATTAACGGAATATTGGCCGAAATATATTTCGGACAAAGTCCGGTGTGGTGCCCTCAATAGGGCATTGGGAAGGATATATCCGATTTGGCGGTGGATGGAGGTGGGCGGGCTTCTGAATTTCGGGTCGACCCACCTTCACACCTTGCTGCAGCTGACCCCACAGCGCCACCCATTCGAACTCCTGATTGGCGACTATCTTGTGATGCCGAAGGGCAAGGGTGGATACAAAGCGTCACAAAGAGTATTCGGGTTTAAGTACAAGACTCACAGCTCAGCGGTGACCACAAAGGCGGCTCTTAACACGCTCTTCAACGGCTACGCACCCTGGGAACCATTTCAGACGGACAGGGGAAGCTATTTCGACAACGAGGAAGTTCAGCAGTTTTGCCGCCGGTTTGGTGTTAGTACGCATGTGGTGCCGAAGTACTCGCCGTGGGTAAATAGGCTCGTCGAGGGCATAAACAGGATCCTCCTGGGAATTTTAAAGAGGTTGTGTGCGCTAGACTTGGGGGAGGAGGGTTGGAGGAAGATCGAGAAGTGGGAGGACTGGCCAGATCACTTTGACAACACTATTTTCTTACTGAATAATCACATTCTTAGGGCGCTGGATCATACAAACGAGCTTTTCTTCGCAATGGTCATTAACACCACCGAGACAGGAGTGGAGGCCGCCTCTGGTAAGATCTCAATGGATGACATTGACGCGCAGCACACGTACACAACACAGCAGCGCTTCGATGGCTACGTGCACGCGGTTAAGCATGGGGTGTCGCGGAAGGCGGTGTTCGACCATCGTGTCCTCAACTCCAAGGCGGGCGAAGTCGTATTTGCGTGCAGAGATCTGGTCCAGGTTCTTGACCCCAAGTACAAGAAAACATATCTCACGTTGAAGAAGATCCTGCCGGAATGGTCGGGAGCTTTCAGAATTAAGGAGCATCTTTTGAATTCATATGTCATTGAAACTATTTACAGAGACGGGCTAGCAGGCGAGTACAACTCTCGGCACCTGCGGCCACTCAAAGCCCCCAAAAGTTCGTTGCTTGAGGTATACAAAGTCGCCAGAAGAGCAAGGACAGCCGGGGGGGAGGTGCTGAGAGTGGTGGAGCCGGTGGTCTTGGAAGAATCAGAACCAAGTTGCGAGGAGGAAAGCGCGTTGCGCGAGGCAGACACAAAGAGGCAGAGAGCAGCTGAGGAAGACGAGGAAGGTTGGGTGGACGAGGATGAGGGCATCGGAGGGGCGACACAAACATCGATTGGGCAGAGGGTGCAGAGGAGGGAGCAGGCAACGAGGAGGACGTTGCCTAGAGGGGGGGGCACATGTGGTAGTGGGCGCAGAGTAATTAGCCGGTGTCATCCGGGCGTAGTGGCCCGATTGGGCCGTAGATCAGTGTCATCTAATCTCTTTTCTTGCTTCATTGTGAGATTCCCTGTCAGCACCCAAGAGTGGAGTAGGATAGCCTAGCCCATCAAACAACTTGCAAATACACTCAAAACTTTACTCGTGCTGCTTCACCTGCCCCGTCCCCTGCTGTTTCAGCTCTGGACCCGGGTTCAGGATTAGCCAACATTGTTCCAGGAGCACTTTTGGCCCTTAGGCCAAACAAGTTAAGTGGGACCCGCCTTCGGTGCTTAGGTCCACAGTAGGTTCCGTGCTCGCAAAGACACTGTGGATTGCGAGCTCGCCTGTTTTGGCCCTCGCTACACTCAGGCATCTCATGGGAAAGAATCATGTGATTCTCACATGACTTTCACATGACTCTTGGCTAATTGTGTTTTAATGTATAGGACCTCCTGTTCACGGTGACCGAACACGAGGTTGGGCATTTCTCCATGCCGTCCAGTCCTACATCAGGCTCCTCCCTGAGGTGTTTGTTAAAGGCGGCATGCCCTTTGAGCAGAAGGTTGTATGATACACCATGGAGTATATACGAGAAACAAAAACGAAGACGTACATATATAGACGGCCGGTGTTCCATGAGAAATTAGTTTGGCATGAAGACAATAAAATAACCCCTAATTGCCCAAAGCGGAAATTATCGGAATAACATTGGAACGGGCCAGAGATGGATGAGTCATAATGAGTCGGGCCGAGTCAAAGAGAGTTAAGAAAGTTACGAGTCAGTATGAGTCATTGTATATAGTGTAAAGTACATAAGGAGCTGCTGGGGCACTCGTGTGCCCCCCGATATTTGGCCTTACTCTTTGTAGTAGCTAGCTAAAAATAAACATCTTACACTTAATCGTTTGCGCTTTAGAAGCTGAAAAGTCTAATTAGTTCACTCTATTAGATTTTTGAGTTCCTAAGCACAGCTGAGTCTAACATCTCAAACTGTACCGATATTGCTGTTTCGCCTGCTTATATAATCAAGTTTATATAAACACCTTTGATCAAGCCACACAGAGGAATGTATTGCTGCTCACTCGGAGCCTTGAATACATCCTATCTTCAACCAACAGACTTCTGCCTGGCTGTACTGCTGCTTATTCGAAGCTTCAAGTACATCGCCCCCGAATTACGTACCACCCCGAATTCAGCCAATTCACCGCTGGATTCCTAGAAAGGCAATTCTGAATAATGCTACTTCCGAGATCTTCAAGGGTAACTTAAATTTTACCTCACACCGGCACGTTGCCGCTGTGAGCTATCACTTTGTGATTAGCTCTAGACGCCCTGCCACGGAGAACAAAAGCGCCTTTCAGGGCGACGGCTCGAAGGACGGCCACTGGCGCACTTGCACGGGAAATCATTGATGGAAATCACTTGGCGCACTTTTGAAGCCTGACGGCTAAATCACGGGCGCACTTTTGGAACTTGTAGCCTAGGTCACTGGCGCGCTTCGGGAAGTTGCAGGCGCACTTACTCGCGGGGCATTCAAAACACACTTTGGGAAATTAATGACGCACCGTGAACTTGCGCACTCGAAGATTACGAGGGGCGCATCGCGGCGGAATCCACCGGCGCACTTATGGTTAGAAAATAAAGGCGCGCTGTCGCGAATAAAAAGAGGTAGCTTTGTTCC